>JAFFST010047619.1:297757-319423 GCA_022414735.1 Noturus placidus
CTGTTGTTACCCAGATGAGGATGGGCTCCCTTCTGAGTCTGGTTCCTCTCAAGGTTTCTTCCTCTTAAAACATCTTAGGGAGTTTTTTCTTGCCATTGTCGCCACTCAGTGTCTTGCTCAGTTGGGATAATTTCTCACTTTTACTGTGTATGTACTGTGTTTGTATTCATGTGAAGCTGCTTTGAGACAATGTCTATTGTAAAAAGCGCTATACAAATAAAATTGAATTGAATTGAATTGAATAATAAATACTCCAGCCATGTCAGCTAAATTTCCTGTTTATGTGCATAAACACAGTTCTATTTATATACTTCTTTCTTTTCTTCCTTTTCATGTACATATAAATAGATCGTGAACACCTGTGGTGACCTATTTCTGTGTGGTGATTGTCTCAGGAGGGACAGAGCCTCAAGCCAAGCACAAACCGTCTAAATTTATTAGCTGAATTGTCTCCACACAATTAACATGATCATATCAATATAGCTGCAGTCATCTGTAATACACTATCAAAAGCAAATGACTTTTCAGTAGAATTCATGAGTCATTCAAGGTGTATTATACTAATGTAGTATTTAGAATTGATTTTCATAGTCAGTAGCCAAGACCTCAGCTGTAACTACAAACTTAAGCACTCTTTACACAGTTCTGTGGGATTAAAATGTTTGCCAATTACAAAGGTGTGGCTAGGTCACGAGCAATTCTTTGACATTAAGTTGATTTTTCTTACGCAATATTGACTCACATGAAGGGCAGCATTAAGTCCAGTTTTATTTACAGTAACTATCATATGTTACCCTGAGGTTTTGGGGTTAGCAGGTTTGCCTCACACTTCCAGGGCTGGGGGCTTGAATCCCACCTCTGCCCTGTGTACTTGAGTTTGCATGTTCTCCCTGTGCTTCAGAGGTTTCCTCCAGGTACTCTGGTTTCCTTCCCCAGTCCAAAGCCATGCTCTGTAGGCTGATTGGCATTTTCAATTTGTCTGTAGTGTGTGAATGGATATGTGACTGGATGTGTGATTGTGCCCTGCAATGGGTTGGAACCACATACAGGTTATCCACTACCTTGTGTGCAAAGTTCCCTGGGATAGGCCCCAGACCCCCCCATGACCCTGTGTAGGATAGGCAGAATGGAAAATGGATTAATGGATGGATGGATGTCACCCTGAAATGTCTTCAATATCTATCCACCAATTTATTGGGCTTAAAGTTTCAGTTCTTGTGTTTAAATGGACTTGTCTTGATGCCCAGTATCTGAAAAGCCCAGTATCTGAAATTTTATTTATTTTAATTAATTACCCTGGTAATCTAAATGGGCTGTACAGAAAATCATCTTAAGCACATGCATAAACAGACTCTGAATATGGTGTGTTTTATATTTAAATCAAATAATGAATACAACCCAATGTGAATAGAATTTTACTTACAATTTTACTCTTAAATAAATAACAAATGCCTTATAAATACATACAGAAGATCTGCTTTTTCACTTTTGTATCCTTAGCAATAAGCAAGTAACATACACTATAAATAACCTTGTGCTTGTCCAGACAATTCAGGAGGAAGCTGCTATCTGTACAGTATTGAATAAGGGTGTGAGTCGCTACTGATTTATGTGCCCACGTTCTCCTACTGTGCTTTTTAATTACGGTGGAAGAACATGGAGGTGAGTTGTGGAGAGCCACGTGGGTGGCTGGGCCATGGTGAAACAGTGTTATCATATAAATACCGCTGCACTTTTGACTCCAGGAAGCAGCTTCCTGAGAAGTGGGCCTGAGTCGCAGAGAGGTCTAATTTACAGTAAATAGGATGGGTGGACATGCCTCTCACACATTTCCCCCTCCTAGTCTTCCTTTCCTCGCCTCCATCCCTACCATGCATACACATGGTTCCTTCTCTAATTTTAGGTCGGATATCTCACTCCTTGACATGTTTCAAGGCTGATTTACACCTCGGCCACAGGCACAGCTGTCCCCGCTATCACGAGATGTTCCCTTCCAATGAAAAGTATCATTATTCCTGTGCCATAAAAAAGAAAAGGAAATCAGCCACAAAAGTGTAATAATTCAGGCAGCGCAGCAGTTGCACATGAAAAGATACAGCACTTAACTAGTTTGTTCTTACATGTGTTGGTTTAAATTATACCTCCTCATACCACCAGAAGAAAATAAATTCACAAAGAAATTCTGCATAGAGCAATTCATCTGACAACCTTCCAAAACAATTAGAGTTAAAAGACAATAACAACATTTTCAATGCATGCAAAAAACTAAAGAAAGACAAAAATGGTCTTGTCAATCAAAAGGCCTGTATTGCTGAAGAGGGGAGAGAACTGAGTTTGGAATCAATAGATTAAAACAAAGGCTCTCTCGTCCACCGCTTTCTGCCTACATCTTCACAAACACTGCAATTACACTGTAATCCTGTAAGAAGATGCAGCAAATAAGACCTTGAACAGATTATTCATATATTTTTTAGTTCAGAAAACACAAATGCTAACACTGAAGCTACCAAAGTTTAAAAAAAGAAAAGAAAAAAAGACAAAGAAAAAAGAACGGTATTACATATATATTTAAAAAAAAACATATTTTGTCTGTTTCTTAAGAAAGCACTGAAAGTTTTTAATGCTTAAACTTTCTGGGTCGGCAGAAAACAGAATTTGCATTACCATTCAAAAACAACACTGCTTTTCCACTGGAAGTAGATAATCCCTTGTTTCCCCTAGTGACTTCTCTGCACCCGCACTGCTGCTAATTTATTATAAGAGCATGTGTGATTAGAAAAACCCTCCTAGATTACTGTATCACACAAATGGTATAATTAAATTAATATTGGATGTAATTATTACTTGGTGGATTCTAATTTTTCATACATGCAGATGCTTTTGTTGCTAAAACCATTAACATTTGTCTGCTGCAATTAACAGTTTCTTTAATGGGATTCCTGGGTGTGTGTGTGTGTGTGTGTGTGTGTGTGTGTATGTGAATGACATAGACAAAGAGAAAGAAAAAGAAAAAGCTTGGAGGTAAATGTGCATTTCAGAGACGATTCTATTGATATACTGTATATTGAGGAAAGATTAGAAGGGTAGGGTTTAGAGCAATCATTGAGGTATGGGTTTGTTCACAGGACAGAGTAAGTTGGGTATGGATGGTGCTTCATGGTCTCTTCAAATCAGAAAAAAAGTTTTCTTTAAATCTGTTCTCTTATGCCTCAGTAGAATTGTGATGTAATAAAATGGAGGACGTGACAATTGGACAAAATAAAAAAATAACACAGTGCAACAAAATGGTTTATATGGTCGAACCCATACTTGAGGTTGAAGTCACAGTGAAATATTACTGGTTCAAAAACTGCTTAATCTTATTATGATAGTGTAGCATTATCTCATTGTGGCCATATTTACCACTCATTGACACAGTTTCTGCACACTGCATGCTGAGCTAAGCTGGTTATTATGAGAAGACCAGGTGTCAGTACTAAAACACATTTGACTGGCAGGTGCTGCAGAATGGGCTCGCGTAGGGAAACAGAGAAAGAGGGGGAAAAACTCTTTCTCCTTTTCTAAACCCCATCTAAACAAACCCGAGGCTGGTGGTGAGATAGAGGCACTCTCACACCCACTCCACTGTCAGACGGGATGGAAATGTTCCTGCTTTATCGAGGAGTGTAATTGCTGTCTTGTTTGGTTAAGAGATTAGGAGGCTGAAACTCTTTGTGTGGTCTTGCTGATTGGACAAACAGGGAACAGAAAAACTCCAGAGGTACTGTTCCTCAGGCTCCATGCCCAGGAGAAAGAGAGAGAGAGAGAGAATTAGAGAGAGGGAGTGAGTTCAACCACAGGAGGGCTTCACAACCATTTTGAACAAATTTCCATTCAGAGCTTTCCAATGTATACTTTCCTCTCTAATTTCTCTATTTCCTTCACAAGCCTTGCACACACACACACACACACGCACACACATGCACACACACGCACACACACGCACAAGAGGCTGTCTTGTCACTGTGCCTGCAATCACTGTGGCAAAGCTCAGGGATCATGTTTGATATTGTCAGATGGCCTGGAAAATTAAAAACCCAATTAAAGGAGCTGTGCAGGGGTCGACTTCTCTGCATATCAAAAGCCCTCCTCTGGCTATTCGGCACAAATTATATCCCTTAACAGCTCACTTTGCCCAGGATGCAACCCCACAGCACTTAGGGAGTAATAAGTGCTTTCCAGCTCAAGACTTGCTTCAAATATAAACCTCTTCTGAGGCAGTGAGAAAAAAGGAAGGTCGTAATCAAACTGTCATTTTTAGCACTTTTCTACCAGCTAACCTCATACAAAGGTCTTGTGGGAAAGAATTAATTTAGGAAATCTGATGGAATAAGAAATGAGAACAGCAGTGTATTTGTTCGGTGTCACAACAGTGACTCCCTTTTTTTTTGTACCAAGAAACATGACATTTGGTTATTTATTTGTTCTTCAAGCTAAATTTAAAAAATCACAAAAAAAAATCTCTCATGTCCACTCGCTTTTTTCCCCTGTGTGTTACCCACATTTCATTAATTCTTGTACAGTGGTGAGAAAGGACAGAGAGAAATGACCAGTCAGGCTTAATGGTATTCGTCTCGCTGTGGGACATTAATATTCAGTCTAATGTTTCTGATAACAGGGCTTCGGGCCATAAAGAGCTGGCAGGCCAGACAGCCTTATTAAGCTGTTGGAGTGGAATGATGCTCGCTCATGTTGGGGTTCAAATGTTAGAATACACAAGCTGCTTTCTTTTCACAGCAACCTCACATATCAGCCTCAGCCATCACATACTACTGTACTACATTTTCCAGCTCAGAGTGTTTCAGCAGATCAGCATATTGAGGTTTTTACTAGGTCATTATTTTATGCTCAATTTTTCTGTGACTTAATATATTTAAAAATGTTTTTTTATCTAGTGATGTAAAGAGGTGACATTAAAAATAAAACTATTCCACTTCAACAGGCGAGTATTTGCTATTGCATATGCTGCACAGATGGAAATGTGTCTTAAGGGCTTTCAAAATGGCCCTCCATCTTTTTACCGCACTCATTTTCTGTGTCTCTTTTCAGGCAAGTCACAAGTCTTCAACTTCATGCCTTTTAGCTCCATCTCATTTACATCTAATGACATGATAATACACATTAGCGGACTATTTTAAATAATTACATCCTTACAATCGTTCCCCTCTCAACCTTCTCGCCTACATGTCCTGTTACGTGGCTTTTTTCAAACTTTCATATTTTTAATGGTAATAACACGGGAATGCTTTTTCCAAGGAAACAATATATAATAATATGTCACTGGGGGGGGGGATTGAGCAATTTTCGAATGGTGACAGGGGTGAATAGGACATTAAGTTCTTTTCTCTGGTGCTGGTGGGTATTTTTATCTGTCAGTTGACAGGGTTAGCAGTGAGCAGGTTGAATCTAAAGGCCGGCTCAGTGAGATACGAGAGTGACAGCTCACCTGTCAAGGGTTTGCCAGCCTTTTAAACTAAGATCTATTTAATTCTGCTAAATTCTGAAGATCCAAGTCATGAGAGGAGACAAGGGCAGGAATCTGGCTACATGGGCCAAACCTCTGTTTAAGAGTACAGCATTCCCATATTTACTTGGTAAGGAAAGGATTGACTGAGAAAGGGGGTGGGAAAGACAGAAGGGGAAAGGGAGGGGTTCAGTAGTGGAGAGACAGAGAGGAAGAGTGAAGGACAGATAGACAGACATAGACAGGGAGAAAGAAAAGCTTGTTGACAGAGGGAAGTGCTTGACAGAATGCTGATCGCTGAGAAGGACATGAACCTTGTTAAACAAATTCATGCATACCTAAGGTGTATATCAGAAATTCCGGTGTCAAGATGAGGACAATACCAGTAAATAAATCAAAAATTTAAGAAACCATGCATTGAGTTTAAGTTATATAGACTGACATGAGAAAATGTAGCACAAAAAAATCAGTATTCAGTATAATTAAAGCACAAAATACATATTTTATATTGAATGTTGCATTATTTTGAGTAACTCAAATACCAATGCTGTGTCCTATTAGCAGGAGAAATGCAGCAAACACCAAGTGCAAATTAAACAGACAAAATAATACGACCTCCTATTTAAATCCTGTGTTGGACATGTTTGTCATATGCACCAGTCGAGACTGTGGATGTGAGTGTATAGAGCAGGTGCGTATGAGCAAACGTTCATAAATAAAATCAGGATTTTTATAGTGTCACTATTGTTCATTTTCTCAGGGTAATATTTAGAGGGAAAGTCGCCCATCTGGAAGACTAAGCAGCTCTCCCCCGTGAGCCTTTCTGAATCTATTCCTCACAGTTGCACAGTACTGGTCAAACAAATTCAATTACTGCAGCAGTATGTAAGTAATTTTATGTAAATTATAGTGTTAATGTTCTGCATCGCCCTGCTGCGGGCGATGGGCTGATTTCTCTCTCTCACTCTCTCTCTCTCTCTCTCTCTCTCTCTCTCTCTCTCTGTCTTGGTGCTTCCTTGTCTGCATCCTAGCAGTCACCATCTGTAATGAACATGTACATTTTAAGAGACTAGACTAAAATCTATTCCGCTTTTCTTTCCTTTTCTCCACCTCTCAACATGCTAATAAGTATTCACCCGCTCAGACTGTTTGGCTTGGGGCTAGCTCTTGTGGGGGAATACAATAGAAGGAGGGAATTTAAGATGCAAAGTCACAATAATGTAAGTCCTCATAGTGCCAGGCTGAAGTAGGATATTACTGTAGTTTGTGGCCTGTTAACAGCCCAGTTCACTAGTAACTTTAACATGCGATATATCCATGCAGCTGTGAACAGTAGTAATTTCTAAATGCATTACAGTTGAACTTTTATTACAAGTACTGTAATAATTTTATGCTTTGGGTCAAACTGCAATTCAAAACAAGTTCAAATATTTTGTATGCAGTGTAAAATGCATTAGCTGAGCTAAGTGGTGATGATCCAAATTTTTTTGGCGTTGTTCTTGCACTTATATCACTCAGTATCCTCTCTGGATTCACCTTTCTGTCACGCAGAGTGAAATTTACACTTGCCTTGTTGTAATCTGTAAAACTAAGCAGTGTATCCTTGCATTTCATTAACTCCCAGCTAATGACATTAGTGACTCTCCCTAAAGAGGCTGATGATGGAGTGGTCCTGGCTATGGTGCAGAAATTCATTTTGTAGGGTTAAACACTGGAACTAACTCATGTTTCAACAAAAGCCCCTGCCCAGCAGTTACATTAAGTGGCATAAATACTATCAGATCTGTCTCGATTTTATGACTCTCAAAATCTGGCGAATCCTCCTTCAGCATGCTGCCTTTCTTCCTTTTCTGTCACTTTGCTTTATTTGCTTTTCAGCACTATCCCGGCTCAGCTCATCCACTGTATATGCTACGGCAAAAAGAATCAATATTTGTTTTAAATAATGTGCTAAATGCATATCATGGGAGGATTGCGCTGTAAAAACCTCTGATGGATACATTTAGAGTGGTGATGAAGAAATGATATGTGTGAAGAAGAGACAGCTAATGAAGAGCTGTACTTTATTATAAGATGGGCAAATAGCAACGTTTTTTTCTTCCATCTGATCAGAGTTTTCCACGGTGAGAGCAGCGAGAGTCGAAGAGCTGCACTGATAATACGTTTGATACATTTTCTGCCAAAAAAAAATTATATCATGTTAATGAGGTGGCTTCTAGGGCTCATGCATTTTCGAAGAGGCATTTCCTATGTATTAGTTTAATTACCAGTGATGAGAAAACTAACTGAATTTTCTCTCGTGAGTTCATTTGAGCTTAGTGAAATTACACCACATGCGAGAGAGGAAATTACCCAGTCTTCCAGAGAGGGCTCACGCCTGATTTGATCATAGCTGCTAATTGGATGATCATTTTCATAAAGGCTTTCAAATGGCTGACAGTGTCTGTCCTTCACTTCCCTCTCTCTCTTTCCATGTCTCGCTCTTAAAAATGGACTCTGTGGATAGAAAAACGAGATGGAGAGTGTTTGCAAAAATTCGGAGGATATTTTAAACCAAAAGTCCACAGGTGTAAGCGACTCATTTTCAAGCAGTGCTTGTCCCCCTAATTAGCTTCCTCAAGTTATAACAAGAACCCTAACGAGAGTGCCTTTTTCCCAATAATAATCGCCATAGATACCTGCAGGGTGAGATCTCACCACTGTTCTTCATCCTGTCAGCCAAACTGTGGAGCACTGGGGCTTAATGAACCTGAAAACAAGACTGGGGGTGAGCACACCAGCCAGCCCTGTGTGTGTGTGTATGTGTGTGTGTGTGTGTGTGGGTGGGTGGGTGTGTGTGTGTGGGTGAGTGTGTGTGCTGAGAGTGTGAGGGCCGTCTGTGTGGATGCATTCGTGCATCGTATATGTGCATGTGTGTGTGTGTGTGTGTGTGTGTGAGTGTGTGTGATCCTCTCTCATAATCGAACTCCATGCGTGTGCACAGCTGGATCAAACAGCATAAAATAATGTAATATAAAATGAAAACTCAGCAACAAGGCCTGAAACTATACTATATCAAAAGAGTCTAGCATGCAGATATAAAACACAAGGCCTCACATTTCCAAGGTTTTCCTGAACCTCTCTTGACCCATTTTATTGCTTAAGGTTTATATTAAATATTTCAAGCGGCTTTTCTGTCTGAAACCTCAGCTACAGTAATTGTGCCATTTCCTAGGATAAACTTGTGATGTATATTTAAATTCTTATGTTTACATTTACAGGTCCACATTGGTATATGTTGTATAAAGTAAACAATGGTCATACTTGAATAAAAGTAAACTTTCTTTGAAATATTTAAAGAATAATTACCTTATTAAATAGTTGCTCAAGTACATTTACATTATTTTTATAGCATTTGGCAGACATCCTTATCCAGAATGACTTACAGAAGTGCTTTGTAGTCTCTATCAAAAACCTCATCCTCATGCTACTTCACTAGGTCAGGCACTAAGAGTACTATCAGCCTAAAAAAAAGGTGGAGGTTAGCACATTATGAAAAAAACACAGATGCGATATATTTTTAAATAGGAATGCATCAATTTAAATGCTTGGTGAAGAGGCAGGTCAAGTACAAATCTTAAAGTATATTGGAAAATAAAATAAACACTAACTCCATTATTCACCATAAACTTCATATCTTCATACAGTTACACATATGTCTTATAGCTCATGGCAAAATCTTATCCAAACATTTATACTCATGGTTTTAGTTTCTCTGGGTGGAGTCTGTAATGAAATGTCTATTCTATAACAGTCTTGCATCTGGTCGACTAAATGAACACGAGTAAAATGAGTACAAGCTTTCCTTTCATCTGAATCCAGATGTTTGAGTGACATGGTAATATGATTAAACATCATATATTTATTTAATGAAAACTACAATCATTAGGAGTATTGTGGTGGTGCAGAGGATAGATTTAGCTGTATAACAGCTCCAGGGTCCCCGGTTTGATCCTTAGCTTGGGTTACTGTTTGTGTGGAGTTTCTCATGTTCTGCACATATCCATGTGGGTTTCCTTGGGGTTCTCCAGTTTCCTCTCACCTCCCAAAAACATGCAGGTAGGTGGCTTGTCTTCTCTAAATTGCCCCTAGATAGACTGGTGTCCTACATATGGTGTATTCCCCTTTCATGAACAGTGTTACTGGAATAGGTTCTTATAAACATAACACTTAAAAAAATTTAAATATAAGCCTATAAGCCAGCTGTTGCAGACATTACAGTGGAAATATAATTTAATCAGGATGTGAAACAGTGCCCTTTGTTTTACTTTCTTGTTCCTTTGGGTTCAGTAACACACCATGTAAGTCCTGTAAATAAAAATCATTCAGTAATTGTAGGAAGTTTTTAAAATACAGATGACTGAAAAACTTTTTTACAGAAACCTTTTTAGTGTAAATTAACCTGGTGTCTCACTGATTTGAATTAATTAATTAATTAATTAATTAATGCATTTATTATTACACTTTTATTTTGGTTTAGTGTTTAATCAAGTTATAACAAACTATCAAGATTCATGTCAATTCATCATCTCCGGTGCCTTTCTCATGCTACACAGTATAGTTTGTGCAAGTTATGTTAACCAATTTAAGTTTATATTTACAGAATATTTTACTTCTAATTAATTAGCTAAATACTTAGCACCTGTCATGCACATGACTAGCAAACTTGCAGAGATGGATTGCATAGATGCTTATAACAGTTTAAGGTAAGTAATAAAATGTACTTTTCCCATGAATCCATGACTTTTTTTTTCATCATGCACACATGCACACTTTGCTTTTTAATATTTAAGTACATTTAAAAATAGCAATTATTTTAATTTTGCTTTGGTATATTTTTGGCTAGATACTTCCTTGTTTAACTGCATAAGATGTCAACATATTATCTATGCTTTCACTTAAGTATAATTTCTTAGTATTTTTCTTGCTTGTTTGTACCAGAATCGGTGCTTATGATCGATGTTTCCCATACTACGGTCCCTTTATATGAACCTTTTTTAAATGGGTTTGCCATGTATAAAAGCCTGAAATGACAAGATGCTTACACTATTCAATCACCATGAGCTTGTTATAACCATTCTAATGTTAGCTAATATAGTTCAGTAGGAACGGTCTTAGTATCTATCTACTATTGCAATTTAGCTGAATGAATCACGTGTGAAGGGATGTATTTGTTTACTGCCTATTTGTTAATTCTGCTGATCATGACAAATTGGAAACTGAACCCCTATATTGGCTTGTACAACCCCAATTATGCAAAAGTTAGGACAGTATGGAAAATGCTAATAAAAACAAAGAGGAGTGATTTGTAAATGTACTTTGACTTGTATTTAAACAACAACAAAAACATTTTTTGGAAGAGCGGTTGTATTTAAACAAAACACTTATAAAGACAAGTTATTTGAGGTTTTTTCTAAATCAACTGCATAGTTTTTTGAGGATAAACGTTTATTTTTACATTAATGCATGCAACATTTTCCAAAAAAGTTGGGACAGGGGCAATAGCGATGTGATAAGCTGAAATTAGAAGATGATGTGAAACAGGTGAGGCAATCATCTAATCAGAGTATATAAGGAGCCTCCAAAAAAGTCCTAGTCCTTCAAGAGCAAGGATGGATCGGGGCTTGCCAATTTGCCAACAGATGCATCAGCGAATAATCCAACATTCTGAGAACAACAATACCCAAAGACAAATCGGTAGGATTTCGAGCATTTCACCTTCTACAGTGCACAATATAATTTAAAGATTCAAGGAATCTGGTCAAATCTTGATGTGTAAAGGGCAAGGCCGAAACCCACTTCTGAATGCGCGGGATCTCCGATACCTCAGACCTCACTATCTTAAAAAAACCGTCATGAGTCTGTAATGGATATCCCGACATGGACTAGGGAATACTCTGGTAAACCTTTGTCAGCACCATTTGCCTCTGCATCCACAAATACAAGTTAAGGCTTTACTATGCAAAGCAGAAGCCATACGTCAATACTGTTCAGAAGCGCCGCCAACTTCTCTGGGCACGTTCACATCAGAGATGGCACAGTAGCACAGTAGAATAGTGTTTTGTGGTCTGACGAGTCGACATTTCAAATAGTTTTTGGACAAAACAGACGTCGTGTTCTCCAGACTAAAGAGGAAAAGGACCATCCAAGCTGTTATAAGCGTCAGGTCCAAAAGCCAGTATCTGTCATATTATGGGGGGGTGTCAGTGCCCATGGCATGGGTAACTTGCACATCTGTGAGGGCACCATTAATGCAGAAAGAAGTGTACACATTTTGGAGCAACATATGCTGCCATCCAGAGCAGGACAACTCCAGATCACATTCTGCCCAGATTACAAGTGCATGGTTGTGTTAGCAGAGAGTGTGGGTGCTAGCATGCCCTGCCTTCAGTCCTGACCTGTCTCCCATTGAGAATGTGTGGCACATTATGAAGCACAAAATAAGGCAACGAAGGCCCCGTACATTTGCACAGCTGAAGAAATGCATATTGGATGAATGCGGGAAAATTCTGCTTGCTAAACTTAACCAACTGCTGTCCTCAGTGTTCAAACACTTAAAAAGTGTTATTAAGAGAAAAGGTGATGTTAAACCTTGGTAAACAGTCAACTGTCCCAACTTTTTCAGAGATGGGATTGTATAAGAGTTAGAAAGTTTTAATTGCACTGCAATCTAGGAAGGTATCTAGCTAATTTGACAGGATTTCTCAGAAGGATTTTTAATGGATACAAAGCATACACGATCAATTTTTGTACAAAAAGAGTAATATCTCAACATCTCAAACCAAACCCAATGATGCTGGTGTGCAGCTTGTAGAACTTTGTGGCTTGTGCTAGTGTAACTGCTCTATAGATCATCTTAAAGAACTGCATTAAATGTTTGCTTGACTGTGTAGATACATAGATTTAAAAAAGGATTTTCACCATAAACACACTAAACAATATCAAATCGAAGCAAATTTTATCATCTTTACAGTCTACCAAAAATTAAAGTATTCATTAGACAAGAAAAATAAGAAAGAAAGAAAGAAAGAAAGAAAGAAAGAAGTATCACCCCAAACTTACCAAATGCATGCCATAATCATTCACTTTTAACTTATAACTGCAGCCAAATACAAAATACTGCCACTGTTGCACTGACGTGCTCATTAAAGATACATTTCTAAATTGAAAAATATATATCCTGAATTTGTATATTTCTGTAAATCTGCTTTGTGGCAAGGTTCACTGCTAAAAGAGCTATACAAATAAAATTGAATTGAACTGAATTGAATATAAGTTCACCATTGTATTTATATATTTATTTGTTTATATATTTATTATGTATTATTATTACTTAAATTGTTTTGCCAAATATCTGTGCTGATGGTCACAGAAATACCAAAACATTTCTACAACATCCACACTCTACAATGGCTACAACCTTATTTTTGTGTTTGTGTGATTGCTAAAATTGAATTCTAAATGTAAATCAGGTTTAATTGACTTGGGAAATGATTGCTGAATATAACAAAAGTGTTAAGCCAGTTATGGCAGGAAGATATGTGGCAGCAATGTTTCATCCGAGTGATGCCCAGACTGGAAGATGGAATGGATATAGGCATGAAGAGATACTGAGAGAAGTGAGAAGGAGAGAAGCACAGATGTGGCTGAGCCCCAGGCGAAAAGAGTCATTATTGGGCAAATTGCTCCAGTGGATATGTAGGGAGAGGGGTCCTTATGTTGGGGTGTCACTGATATTCTTAAAAAAAAAAAAAGCAGAGAACATCTGGATACATGCCACTCTCTTCCCTGACAACAACCCACCCAAGCTGGGCTTCCTTTTTAACTAACTAGCTTCTGCACACTACATTCTGCACTGTTAAGGAGGATAAAGAGGGATAAGGCATGCTCTCTAAATTATGCTCTCTGTAGGATTAAGTGCTTAAGTAAACAGTGAATATGCAGAGTTAAAACAGAGGCTGCTAAATGCACATGGCTCATCTTCATTCTCCCTATCATTGCCTCACAGTTGCTGGATTTACTGAACAGTGAACAAATTGGAGGATTTCATGCAACTTAGCAGTGACAAAGACAAACAAAATCAGTAGCGTGCCACGCTTTCTGTGTCAGAGGTTTTTCAAGGAATATATATATTTTTGGTTGTCTTCTTAAAGCTTCTCCATGTGAAGTGAAATATAGAATAGTGGAATAACTTAAGCACGACATGAATTCTAAACTAAAGCAAAAGGCTACATTTAGGAGCTGAGGATTTAATTGCTGGATACATGGTAGAATTTTATTTCTTGCTGACATTTAGCATTAAAAAACAATTAACAACAAATCAACGAAGAACAATCAGGAAATGCAAATGTCTAATCTGAATTGATTCTACATGAAGGCAAAACCAATGCTCTAGAATTGGTCTCTATCATACATTAATGGTTATTATCTGTTATGAGGGGAAAAAAATTGTGGGTGCTAAGTATCAACCATCTGGCACCAACCCAAGCTAGCGTGCCACAGAACAATTGCATTCATTAGGTTAATTTATCATGGTGGTAAGCTCAATTTACTTTTGCCTCTGTGAGACTAACTCATTAAGATTCTGCATGGCATTTCCTCAGGCCCACTTGTGATCATTCACACTAAGTTCAAGCTTAAGGATCCATAGATAGCAGGCAGTCAGTGGGTTATCTGCCTGCTCTAAACTATCTAAATGGAGGAGGCAAAAAGGGGACGGATTACAGCAGTAAATGAGTGAGAACAAGAGATTTTAAAATGCCCTTGGAGGAAGAGAGGAGAAAGAGAGAGTAAAAGAGAGAGAGAGAGGAGCGGGCTCCCAGCTGACATAATAGAGGAGCAGGGGCCGAGCCGAGGGGCACGTGACTAAATGTATTCTGATAACAGAGCAGCAGATGTCTTGCATGGAGGCCCTTTGTTGCCCGAGCAGCAGGAACCTGCACTTCTGTGGGTTCACTTCACACTGAATTCATTTGCCTGCCAGCTGCCAATTTAGACAGAGCGCACGGCGACTTCCCAACCGCTTCTTCGGCATGTCTCGGAAAATCCCAGTGAATGCTGCAGTCTTCGCACTGCACAACTCTTCTCACAGTAAATACAGACGGGACCAAAAGTTCACTAACTGTCTTTGCCAGGTTCAAAGTAACCGGCAGTCATAGAATCTAATTCAATAATAGCTTATATAGTGCAGATAAACTTATATAGTGTAAATGCTGAGAAAATGTGAGCTATACAGTGTTTATTAGTCTAAAAGTCTAGCAGGTTTTAGGTGTGGAATTGCTTATAATCTTTATTTAAGAACATTAAGTACACAATTTTTTTTTTATTATATTGAAAAACATCCAAAACCCTATCCCTTTATTACAGGGATTTCCACTAGCACATACCCCTGATGTTCTGCTGTTTTCTATGATCCTTCAATATCAGTCAGAAATACACCAGATTCTATGCGATTAATAGCGGTATTCAAATGCCAGTGTAAATGATCTCATGTTTGACAGAATAAACTGACACTCTGTGGCTAAAACAGTCACACATACTGTACTGACACAGTCAACACAACAGCAGTCTTTGCATCAAATTAAGCTCTGCACTCACTGCAGTCAGTTCATTAACACCTTCACGGAAATAAATTCACACCCTAGTGATAGTCTGTTAGCTGCCTTAACATAGCATGCTGAATCTATAAGCATCCTCCTGCAGCTCAACTCTGACTTCATGTTCACTGAAAATAAGATGATAACAATATCAGATTGTAAAATATGTTAGACATACAGTGAGGTTAATAATTATTTCGACCGTGAAACATTTCCATAATATTGATGATTATGCTTGTTTGTCCAATTACATTTGAGCCTGTGAAAATAGAGGGACTCTGTAAAAAATGGCTGTACATTTACGGCATTTGGCAGTTTCCCTTATCCAGAGTGACTTACGTTTCTCTCATTTATACAACTGAGCATTTGAGGGTTAAGGGCCTTGCTCAAGGGCCCAGCAGTGGCAGCTTGGTAGTACTCGAATAGTCCAACAGCTTAACCACTGGGCTACCACTGACTCAACAATATGGCTGTAATTCATGAACGGTTAATTTTTTTTTGTGTGTGTGTTAAATCACTTGAATTAAACCGGAAAGTCTACCCTTCAATCACATCATGTTTGCTTTATTCCTAATCCATTGTGGTGGTGTATAGAGGCAAAAGTATGAACATTGTTGCTGTCCAAATACTTATGGGTCTAACTGTATTAGAACTAGGAGCAGAAACTATTTTTAAAATTTGGAGACAGTTAAACCACTGGGGTCAGCTTGCTATACATTCTTTAACAGTTGTAAAAGGGACCTTCACTGAACTTTCCGTCATTGTACCGAGCAAAGAAGTTTTGTTTAATTTTTCTTAGTATGTTTCTTCCATTAGCCCAATTTCTCACAGCATGCTGAGAAAATTGACTGGAGTGTAAGGGCATTTGTGAGGAGTCAGGAGCTCATTACTGTGCTTGTGTAACACATCAAGATGGGGGCTTTGTTAGTTTCTGGAGAAGAGGATAATGCTTGTAACGGCAGAGATGAGCTGACTTTGCTAAATTGTTCTGCCTTTTTCCAGAACAAAAGCAAAAGCATTCCCTTCCATCTCATTTTGACATGCAAGCAGAGAATATGAATATCCCATTTTGCAAGTTGGTGAATGATAAAAAAAAGTTTTTGATTAAAGCGAGGGATGTTCTATTTCTCGCACATACGAAAGCGGTGCATGGGGGCAAGGGGATTAATCTTAAAGCATTCTTTTTACTGCCGCTCAGTGTTGCTGTCGTCCTCGCGCATTGTGAATAAGTGGTGCCCTGTGAATAATGGTGTGTCCATCAGGCAGGACCCCGATGCAGATTGGGATTTTCTTGGAGGATAATGCAAGCAAAGGACAATGGATGATTCATAATGTACAGTTTTAGCCAAGCAATTTTAGCTCTTGTAAGACGGAGGGTATTAGAGCAATCCCATACCACAGCACAGGGACATGACAGCAGCTATTGTCACACTGAGTCTCGGAGGAGAGCTATCCTCAGGTTATAAATAAACGCACAATGACTTTGAAATGCCTTATGTTCAAACACTTACATCAGGTTTTCGGAAGTAGTTTTCATGCCATGAATTACATATTTGACTAAATTTCCATTTAGCTAACATATTGCTTGAAATTGCAATGCATGTAGGGTAACTTGGCTGACTCTGCCTGGAGTTCTTCTTACTCGGGGTTTCTGTGTATGTGCATGTGGTTTTGTGATAGTATAACTTTGCTGAACAGATAATACTACCACTGATGGTGTTGTCTGGTTTGCTGTCATGTGAGCAGCATTTCTCTGTGAGGAATCTTGGGATTTAATGTTGGGCGTCATCCATCAGTGGTTCAATTTGATATTTAATTTAGACTTTTATGGTCCTTGGTGTGACTGATACCATTTCTCAGTCTCCCAACAGTCCATAGGGGGAAGCATAAATTCTCTCTGATTGTAGAGCAGGACTAATCTAGATCTAGAGAGCATACAGGACAGTGGCCTTGATCCTGATTTGGCCTATGTTGACAGCTCCATTGTCATTAAAATATCAACTTGAATTTGGCATATAATGAAATTTGATTTAAAAAGCTCCTGGATATTTCTTCTTTGAGAGAGGCATTTACTAGTCCTGAAGCATAGCACAGGTTACAGTGTGTTTAGTGCCGAACTCATAAACACCATCCTCATGAATGTCATCACGAATAACAAAAAGTTAGCTCAATCAATTAACCTGAACTTAATCATACGCTTCAGAAATATTATCCAAAATCATTTGGTTGTCCATAATTTATGGTTGTAGAGAGATCTGCAGTATTCACAAAGGGTAATTTTCAAGGACCAGCACATAGCTTTATAAACTAATAATCTCCTAATAGTCCCTTTTAGTGTAATTTATAGGCTCTTGCATTAGCCTTTTTGTATTAGTAATTATTTCTAAAATACCAAAGAGCCATCTTTTCCTTCTTGGTCTTTCTCTGCTGCTGATTTATAGCTCGTTTTTGGCCTGGTACTGTCTTGTCGAGATGTGACATTTCAAAATATTTATAGCTCTGGAACATTAAAGGCCTGACTCTGAAGGTGACCGGCTCCTCTTCCTTGGCTCCTTAATTAATGGAATCCACTGCTTGCTCTCCCTGCCTTATTTACCCACTCACTACTATTAGACGATGTGACAGACGTGCTGTTAGCCACAAAAACCTCAAAAACACACAAGTTTGCAATGCAGCAGACTACTAGAGCTCATTCCACACGGAAGTACCCAAGCTTTAATATTTTATTGATCTGAACTAAGCCTTCTGCCCAAAGTGGCAATTAAAATTCAATTAAACTGACTGAAAGCATCATATTAAATTTTAGCTCTTTACGAGCTCCCAGAAAAATGCCGCAGGACAAATTTCAAATATAATCACACCCTTTTCGAAATGACATCTTTCCAGTTCAGTCTCCATAAAAGTGACACATTTAGGTATACTTCCAATATTTTTAAGTATAACCTTCTAATGAACAAAGTTTATAGCCTTTAAATCCATTATTATTGAATTTTTAGCACAAGCCTTTGCTTTATATACTGCAATAGAATTTATTAATATTTTGTTCTTTCACTCATTTCCCATTCACAGAAAACTACTCTCTCGTGAAAAGTTGGCATAGACTGTACTTGCAGTGATGCAACTAGAGTAGCATTTACTATGGCACTCAATGTAAACTATGTAAAGCAAAAGTGAATTAAAGTGCATTAATATTTTCTTTTGCGTAGGGATATTTCAGTATATACTGCTTCACATGTGTATCCAATGAATTGAATCTACACTTGAATGTCATCATTAAAGTGTCACATTCCAATCTGATCGTAATATGAAAATGATATACAATCACTGATTCATTTTAACACCTGTGAGTCATTGAGGTTAATGTACCTTTCAGGTTCTCTCAAAACTCATTTTCAGCGGCCTGTAAAAGCCGTGTTAATTTAGTGTAATTATAAAATAATTTATGAAGCTCTTGCTATTTCCTTTACCAAAGGGGAGCATGAACATGAATGTATAATCATAATATTACAAACCATGACATATAATCATGCTCTAATAACACGTTTTGACAGATGATTGTATCAAAAATGGGTGTTGAGTCCTCCAAGGCAGCAGCAAGTTTAAGCCAACTGACACCATAACATTACCAATAATCAAATGGTGTTTCTACTGTATCCCTAGCTGCTGCTTGCCGTTCTGGGGTTATATATATATATATATATATATATATATATATATATATATATATATATATATATATATATATACTTCTTAACACTCTGAATGGGAAAGCAAGAGGTCATTATTAAAGAACCGGTCTCTGAATATTTCAGATCCATATGTATTACCCGGTCATTTCCCAGCCCTTCCAGCAGCCAAAAAGTCCTAATCGCATCATAAACACATTCATTTATTCTGTATATAAATATGGCAGTCATATTGGTTTCTAGTGATTTTCTGCAGAAACTGGGAAGGTGAACAGAAAGAGTGAGCAACTAACAGGTATATTATGTCAGAAGGTGCGCATAATTTTTTGTATAACTACATGGATGGACAGCTGTATACGAATGATGGTTTTGTATTAATACACTTGTTCTAATACATTATTGTTTCTATAGTAACAGCTCATACACTGGTACCTGTATGGCAGACACTCTACATAATCTAAGACTAATAACAAACTGATAAAAAAAATATGTTTGGTTGAAACATTGGAAAGAAAAACATATAATCATTGATGTGGTGAGATTTGTTGTTACAAGACATTTATTTAACATTTATCGACGGAGCCTTGGGTATCAGTGCACTGTAACAGCAATGGTGATTTGTACATTTTCTCTGTGGTATATTTGCATCGGGCCATATAATACCCTATTTTAATCTAGTCAGAGAAACACCAAGTGGATCAATCAAGGCAAGTAAGTTGTTAAATTGGATATTATCCTACTATACTTGGTGTCATTTGTAGTCTGTCATTCATATTGTTTTGAAGTCACTAGTGTTAATTATTTATCCAAATGAGGAAACAATTTAACAATATTTTAGCACATTGCTGTAAATTCTCGTGTATGGCATAGTTGGCTAAATGTCATTATAAAAATTACATTATAACTAACTGCTACTCCAAACTTAGCAAACCAGTGTGATATTAAAGTATTATAGTTTTGAAACATGCCTAATTTTGTTATAAAGCTGTCATATAATAGATTTACATGCATATAAGGTAAGGAAAACACTTTAACATGCTCATAATTTAAATTGCTGCATTACCCCTTTTTTCCCCATTGTCAAAAATGACTGGCTAAATGATTTGTTCTTAAGGATTCACTCGTTTCAGAGAGGAAAAGCTGATCTGCTTGGTCAAATGCCCCAGTCTGTTGTGATTGATCTACCGCTATCAGCCTGTTTCAAAAAGGAAACACCTCCTGCCATAATGAGTTTCAGCTCCTGTTGCGAGCAGCCAATGAAGACCAGAGGCGAAGCTTTTTGTTACAGACCTACGTAGGTTAGTACAGGAAGTAAGTCTGGAATTACTAACGACTCGTTTCAGCTGTTCAGAATCAGTTCCTTATTTTGGGAGACCATAACTCACAAACAGCTCTATAACACAAATACATGAAAGGTACTATTTGAAAAACCCTAATAGGTGCACTTTCCATGATGGCTTGAAATCAATAATTAAATTGTCATTTATAGTGCACTAAATGTATTTATTTGCTAAGAATCGTCTTAAAAATCCTGACATGTTAGCTGGCTACCTTTAACAGCCTTTAAAGATTGCAGTGGAGTAACTGAGCTGTGCTTATATAACAGCTTACTAGCATCCGTCTGTCATGATCAGCTAACAAATTGAAGAAAACATGAGCATTCACCTTAGTTCAATAACAACTAGCTGCTAGTGGAGGACCTGCTAAACTAGGTGACATCATCATGGTTATGACATACAAGTGGAGCTTAGTTGGTATGAGTGTGGTATTTCAGTACTTGATACCGTCTCTAGCAAAGCTGAAGTTCTGTCATTTGTATTTTACTGTAATGGGTCTATTTCAAAATAAGTCATTGTAGAAAATGAATTAACCATTATCATCATCAGTGAGAGCATTCTTCACGGTTCTCGTCTTACAGGTATATTAAAGCCTAGAAAGAATCTTTTAAACTGATTTTTGCTGAAAAGAGTCTTTGTTTTGGATTTAGTCACACCGATTGGTACCATAACCAGGACTTGACTTTAGAGATATTTGAAGAAAATGCTTGGCATGGAACATTATCACAGCCCCACTTCTGGTAGCCACGCTTTGGCATTTCCTTTCAGGCATCTTAATGGTTAAAAGGGTGAAATGAGATGTGTGCAGCTTCTTGTTCCCCTCGTCACATCTTCAGCCTTGTCTCTATCTCCGCTCCCTTTAATTTTGTTTGAGTATATGGCTCAGTCATCTTGGGTTTTATTGACTCAATCTCAGGGAGCACTGTCGCTCTCTATAATGCAGTCACCGCGGCTGCACATCAGGCGAGTTCTTGATTCTGTACTCAGTAATTTAAAGCCTTTATGGAATTGCAATTTCAGGGCTCAGTGCTTGTTTTTCTAAAATGTACTCAAGGAATTAGTTAGTCCAGCCACAAATCAGCTGAATTTATGCACAGTTGTAACACAGACTATGGCATTGTGGTACATCGCTTCAAAAACAGCAGATGTGAAATTATGATAAATATAATGAGGGATTTTTTTTCCTTCTTCCTGGATGATCTGCTGAAGTAGAAAGGGTCATGGAACGTGTTTACTTACCCTGTACAATACATTTAATGTCTCAGTCAGGGCCGCTGACAAAACCTGATTAATGCCTTTCTCCCTTTCATTACAGATAAGAGTGGGACTGCAGTCAGGAGATAGAAAGCATGCCATAAATCTTGGCTAAAATGAGCAGTCAAATGATCACTCATCAGAAATGAAATCTACATACATTAACACTAACAGCCAGCCTGGTGTGGTCATAAACACGAGAGGTGAGTCTAATGTAGCGGGTGTGTAAGGAGGGGGGGGGGGGGGGGGGT
>JAFFST010047619.1:320855-333692 GCA_022414735.1 Noturus placidus
GGGGGGGGGGGTTCTAGCATGTCAGAGGAGGGGAGGGGGCTGATTTCAGATATGCTAAGGGATGAGGCTGAGGGTGTTGTGTGTGTGTGTGTTCGTGGGGGGGGGGGTTCTAGCATGTCAGAGGAGAGGAGGGGGCTGATTTCAGATATGCTAAGGGTTGAGGGTGTTGTGTGTGTGTGTTCGTGTGTATGGGGGGGTAGTTCTCCCTTAACCTGGGGAGGGCACACACATGTTTCCTGCTCACCAGACGGCCCATCATTACTATAAGAACGATGAGCTGGGTGGAGGGGCACAGACAATTAAGAGGCACCATGGAAGGACATAATGTTGATCCATTCGTACAATTAATCAATGCATGTATTAGACAGCGGTGGCTGAAAACCACGTGCCTCTGACAAAATGATATTTCATTGCGTGTTTGGGAGCAGTAATATGCCTCTGAGGCTGTGCCGCAGAACCCTGTCATTTATTCTGTCTAGGGATTTGACAGCTTCCAACCTGGCCTCAGTGAAGCAGGAACATTATCTGTGCTCCTGAGTCGTTTTGCACCAGGGCTAAGCTTATGAATGACGATAATAGGCAGGCAGAAATGTAAGACTATAATAATGTTCTTGGTCGCTCCCTCTCTGTCTCACTCTCTCAGCAATAGCATCCCATTCTTCCCCTCATCCTCTCTTATAACTCCACTCTTATGAAAGCATATGCCAAGATAGAAAACATGCATGGGAAATTAAAAATAAACACATAGTTTGATTGCTCTTTGTTTTGGAGCTAAGGGGGAACAATTATATCTTCATAATGCAATGAAGCATTTTAAACAGATTTTTTTTTCTCTTTCTCTCTTCCTCTCACAGCTTGGCATATGGCAAGAACAGGATGAGCAGTCATCTTTGAAACGGAAATGAGACTAGATTTGAATTCTCTATAAAAGTACACATTTGAAACACACTCAAGATGGACGAGCCTTCAACTACCAGAAAAAAAGCTCAAAGAGTTCACTTCCAACTTTCTCCTCTCTTGGATTTTTTTTTTTACATTTCAAATGCAACTCAAATGATTCAAAATCAGAGTGTATAAAATCACACCATCTTTGTTAGTTTTATGAGATCACTGTTAATTACACACACATAGTCCCCAAATTCAATACATCCTCCACCTCTGCAGTCAGTCATTAAGACTCCTGATCCGCCTGCACTGTGTCCAGCTGCATGGAAGAGGTGTTCTGTCCTGATTTTGAGTGAAAGTGCAATATGTTCACTGTTATTCTGGGATCATTTGCATGCAGGCATTTGCAATGAAATCATCAGCTTTGGCTAAAGCTCATTTGCTCTCAATATGCTCTCATATCCTCTCTGATCACAGCCAGGAACTATAACAAAGTAATGATAATTATGGTCACCTTATGGAGAAATTAGTCATTAGTGGATTTATCTCAATAGCATCCTTGCCGTTTTAAACACAGGGCTCATAGAAGTTAGAAAATTGAATGGGGAAATTCACTCTACGCCTCATTGAAAATAGAAGGTGCTGGATGATCCTTTGACTCCTGAACAGCAGTGATTTTACGCTGTGTTGATTTCGGGGGGAAATACATGAATAAAAGCAGGAAAATGCATTGCTCTGTTACTTGGCTGCTACAACAGAAAATTAATTTGCAAGTGCGTAGCGCATCTTTAGTTGATGGTTATTATATTAAGAGTCGCTGTGTGACTATGGGGGAATTTGGACTAGAGTGCTGGGAGGGACTAGGAAATGAATGTATGGGAGATGAAAGAGGAACATGAGGAAGATGGCAAGGTGATAAAAATTTGACATGGAGAACATCGAGTTGAGAATAGGATGTTAAAGTAGCACCTTCACATGTGGCCTTTCTCCTAAATGTCAATTGTTACATAATTTATTTATTCCTTTTTTTCCCATAGTTGAAAACTTCACCTGAAATAAATTTAAAAATCATTACTTAAATAATAATTTATCAATTTGTATAGCGCTTTTTTACAATGGTACATTGTCTCAAAGCAGCTTTACAGAAATATCATTTTTACATTTACAAGCGACTTATTAATGAGACCACATTCACACACCAATGGTAGCAGAGCTGCCATGCAAGGTGCTAGCTTGCCATTGGGGGCAACTTAGGGTTCAGTGTCTTGCCCAAGGACACTTCGGCATGGGATCACCCGGGCCGGGATTCGAACCGCCAACCCCACGGTTGGTGGATTAGTGGACAACCCGCTCTACCGACTGAGCCACAGCCGCCCCAATAATAAGAATCCTTCTGAAGCCTTGATTACAAACAAAACATAAGCTATGGACCTCAATGATTTGCTCAACGTTTTCCAATCTAGAGACTAAATTTTGTTGGTTTGGATTATTTTAGCATTTAAGAGATGTCTCTACCTCACAGTGTTACCAGAAAATACAGATTAGGAGACCAAGCAATAAGTGCATGAATACAGGAGTGTAGGAGTAGCAGTCTTTTTATTTCATTTCTTTCTTTTTTTTCAGAAACAAGTTTAAGAAATGTATTTATTTATTTATTTAGTTATTTAATTGTTTGTTTGTTCATTCACTATCCTGCTGTTAGAGACAATGAGGGTGTGACTTGTTAATATTGCTGTCATATATCTTGATGCTAATAATGCCCATATAAATATTAATGTGTATTAGTAGATGGCCATTAGTAGCATTGCCCATTACTCACCCTTGGCAGCAATTAAAATGGCGGCTGATGAAACAGATCCTTAGTGTGTGGAAAAAGATACTTTATTCTGGTACCTCAACACTAGCTTATTTACATGCTTGAATTTTTCTCATTTCAAGATACTTTTGCAGTGTCACCTGAACTAAATAATTAAATTTGTCATCTTTCAATAGATAGAAGACAGAGCAGAGAGAGACGGACAGAGATTGAGAGAGAGAGAGAGAGAGAGAGAAAGCGAGAGATCCTTGAGGTTCGAGTGAGTTACGTCACGCCACTAAAGCACCTTGAGGAAAGACATGTTGTCAGAGTGCATTAATCTTTCCACCATCTAATAGAGTTTCCTTTCATAAGCAATTTCACTCATTAGGGAAAGTGTGCACACAGAGAAGCAACCACAAATTAACAAGGTGAAAATATTCAAAGTTCATAGTAGATTAAAGACAGATACCTCCATCCTACTATAAACAAAACTGCACTCGAGTGTGTGTTTATATCACCTGTAGGCTATATCACATTAGATTACATACTGTATTTATAATATAATATATACAGTATTTATATTTTATTTGATGTACCTAATGAACTGGTCATGTTTGCTAGATGACTAAATGAAGAATATCTTCTTCAATTAGTCTAAAAATCCTATTGCATGAGTTATTTCCTTTCACAGAGAGCTTGAAATACTGCTGCATCATTTAAATGTAGTATTTCAAAATATACTTTTATTTTATTTACGTATGTCATTGTGAATGTTGTAACAGAATCAGAAAATACTATTTCGCAGTAACTCAATATGTTCAACACACATACTATCTGTGACTTCTGGTTAAAAATAATGCCAACACTAGATTTTATATCTTAAAATGTAGATATTTATTTCGTACCAATACATAAATTCCCAGTTAATAGCAACTAAATCAAACTGATTTTTTCTATTTTTATTTACTATCTCACATTTTCATATTCACAGAACTAGGTTTATTATGTATATTATGTACATATGTGTATATAAAATTTATTTTCCTGATTTTTGCTTAAAAAAAACACACACACAAAAAAAAACAGAATTTCCCCTATCTCTTAACATAGCTTTTTTTTTTTTAATTATTGATATTAAGTACTATATTTTCTGAGTATGCTGGATCTATTTATCCAAAACTGAAACATTTTTGACTTATTTAGTAACAATACCAAAAAACATTTAAATAAATTTGTCTTATCAAACAGTAAGAAGTTCAAGGTTCTTCTGTCTGCCGTGACTGTATAACCTGTGCAGGAGGTCAGCAGGCTCACTGGTTTCTTCTAAAGACCAGGCATGTGTTGGGGTTACTCTGAGGGACTCGTTAGATCACCTAGGCCTTTGAAGCCATTTATTCTGCCAGTGGCTGTGCCCTTGCTGAAGAGAGGTGCAGGCCAATAGAGGGTCACAAACAAAACATTTTACACCTTCAATGTGAGGAACTGTAGCACACCAACAAACAGGCCCTGCCTCTGAAAGCAGTTCCATGACCACAGAGGAAGTATCAAGGTTACTGGCTAATTTTGATCTCCACACATCCCCATAGGTTTACAGGGTTTGCTCAAAGCAAAATCCATGTCTCTGTGGAGGAATTGAGAAACTGTCTACATTCTTTTTTTTTCTTCCCATCTTCACTCGGCAGATTTCCCCAACATGCTCACCCACAAGAAGTCATTTTGCAGTTCAATCAGGCTTTCTAATAAACTGACCTGTGCTTTAATGACTAATTCATTGTCTCCTTTATTACCTTCATGGGCATAAACTGGATTAATGGCTTGAGCAAGGTTAAAAACAGAACCACTCTGCTTTTCCTCCATCCATTATCAATCATTCTTTAGCTTCTTCAAAGGAAAAGAGCAGCGGAAATTGAATGAAAATTAGTCAGCTCCTTGATGGAGGTAGGTGGGTGAATATCCCGTAGATAGGGAGAGAATATCCTTGGGTTTTACCATGGATTAAGCCAATAAGCAGCTTTTTTGCAGAGCATTGAGCTTGTAACTGCAGGTCAGTAAGCGATTACCAATATACAATGGCTATTTTAAGCCGTACCACATGTGACAAATTGTATTTGGAATAACCATAAAATCTTCATATCTTTTTGATTTAGCAAATGTCAATTAGGATGTGCCTGTTCAATACTGTGTACTTGAATATACGCCATACATACTGAAGCATCAAAAAAAGTTAAAAAAAAAAAAAATTCTAATTCTAAAGCTAGAATTTCATTCAAACCTGAAAGGAATGCCAACTTGCAAGAGCATAAAGTTTTCTTCTCTTTAAATCCACAACAAGACAGGGATAGAGACCTGAATTTAATATTTCATCTCAACTTTTTATCTTGGTGTTTGACAGTTACACTGTAGTGTCCTCTCTTATTCCAGCAACTCTAGTATTTTATTCATCAATTCCTAGAAGGGAGTGAGGCATAGTAAGAGGAGATAGAAGGAGGAAACCAAGTTGTTTGGAGGAAGCCTAAATTCTTTGTTTACAATTTTCGGCACTTCTTCACACACACACACACACACACACACACACACACACCCACACACACACGCACATATATACAGTATATACCACAGAATCCATGGGCCTCCTCTCTAAGCACAGTCATTTCTGACACAGTTAATGATTCACTGTACAGCATGCCATGCCAGATGATGGGTGACAAGCAGGATGGCTGAATAGGGTAGCACCAGGCAGCTTTCTGAGGGGAGTGTCTGGGATTCTGCAACGCCTTGAAGATAGAAATTCATTATATTTAAGACAGGTATGACATCCTTCTTCAAGGAAACAGCACCCATACGTATTGAAAAGGGGATGATTTTTTGTGGTCATAGCAGGGAGGGGTAGGGGAGTACAAAGGAATGCCTGGCTGTTTTTTGGAGATGACATAAAGATAGGAAGGCAGGGAAATGGTGGCGGGAGGCTGCAAAATAATGGGTAATGGAAGAATTTAGCCTGAGGCTATATGCCTGCTTTGCCTACTTCTGTATAACTAGTATATTTATAATTCAAATACATACCTTTAATAATTAACAAACCATTGAATATTAAAGGAGAATACAAGATATCACGAAGAGACATAGTTGGGAGAGAATGCATTAAATTTAAATTCGGACTGCATGAAGGAACAAAGAGATAACGGGGCACAAAAGTTGACAACTGTTTTCGCCAATTTTACACTCAGGCAGGACAGACAAGCAGAAAATCATATGGCCTACAATTATTCTGAGCTATGCCATTTAAAATGAGGATTCACTATCATGGCAGTATGCGATATGACAGCACACTGACATGCTTGTTTAATTTTGCACCATTTTTTGGTGCTATTAGCATTCACTGGACACTGTATTTCTGATGAGATGTATGCTTGAGCTTAGCTTGCTACACAATAGATAAGCAACGAATCAACACTATATACAAAATGATCATCAGTCTTTGTTGGTTCGATTTACTTTCTGGGTTGTTTCTGTATGCGTGTATGCATTTCTTGTGAATCAAATGGATTAATATGTGTGGTGTCAGTGGAAGTAACACCATCTCTGGTTTGTTGTAAATTAATTTCTCAGTGTTCATTGCTTACTTACCAAGAAGTCTGATCTACACTGGATCTTTGATCTTTTAACATTGATAAGATATGAATGTTGGTGATGAATAGGTGGCAGATGAGTGGCTGCTTTCCACACAGGTAACACTTTACTAAACAGTTTACTAAAGAGTGATTCTAAAATTTTTCAAAGCATGATTTTTATACTATGATTTACACAGTTAAATGGTACGGTTTATCAGAGAGACAGTGGTGGCATAAATGAGAATGGTGCTATTATTTCAGTAATAGACTTTTGCTGATGTTTTGAGTGATCTTACTAGGATATAATCTGATGCAGCCTACATTCAGCCTAGCTCTCAGACATTGGTTTAGGATTGCTAATTCCCACCGATCCCACTGTGTTTCCTGTGGGTTTTGCAAATTAAATTTAATTGAAGAGACAGTAAAATGTTGAGCATGCAGTGAGACCAAACTGCAGACACTGATATGTTTACCTGTAAGAAAGAATCATATAGAGCATGTTTTTCTTATTTATTTAAAACCAATGACCACATCTTACCTGATCCAGATTTTCTTTGACATGCAAAGCAGGTAATCACACCTACAGGTTAGTGAAGGCTTTTGATATATCTTATATTTACAGATCACTTTTCACAGTAAAAAGAAAATTCCAAATGTTAAGCCAGATGCACGATATTCTATTTTTAAACCTGTGATGTGGAGAAATTGAGTGTGACTTCTACATTATGTTTTCATTTGCTTAGTATAGGATTGGACCTTTCAGGGTGTGTGGAAGGCTTTGATTTTGAAAAGGCTTTTTAAGAAAGGTCCCAAGATAATACTACAAACTGCAGAATCTTTTACATGATCAAATGTTTTGGTCAATTTTCATATGCTTAATAAAAAGCAAAACTTGTCTGTACAGGCTAATTTTTTTAAAAAATCATCATTTCTGATCTAGCTCATGCTATTGATAAATCACGGTAATTGTCTTAATTAGAGTGAGTTACCACATTTATTTAGCATATTTCTATTTAATTTTGCATCCCCTTCTGAGATTCTGTATAAAATCTCCGATTTTATGCATATATATATATATATATATATATATATATATATATATACACATAAAGACAAATTAATCAATACAATATCAATCATAAAGTGAATACACAGATTTCATGCATAAAAATCATTTCTTTTATTGTGAACATATATGAACTTATGTCCAGAGCAATCGTTTTAATTTGCATTTAGCTGTATCAAGACTCTTAGAAACTTTGGATTCAATAACTTTAAAAAAAAAAAAAAAAAAAAAAAAAAAAAAAAGGGGGAGATTTGCATGAGATTCCACATTTCTTAGTTCTTGCCAGTTCTTTCATTTTTCGGCATTGTTATATCTAAAGCACAGCTCTCATTTACGGGACATTCCAATCACACCGGTGTGTGAGTGCACTCCTTCAAGGGCTGCTCCACTGTCAGGCTCCACGGCACACCCGGAAGTTAAACTCCTTGTGCTCTTAAGTGCCACCTTTCTAGTGTCTCCACTTGAGTCCTATCACCTTGTGACAACCTGTCAAGAGCTCAGCCACAGGCCATAATGTAACAAAGACGATGGGTGCCAAAATGCAGCCTGGCTGGCCATACATGAGGAAAGTTCGACTCTAAACTTTTGACAAGTATGAAAGATAATCAAGTCTTTTGGCCATATAGATTCATAGAGCCCGTACATTCATATAGACGTCAATGAACACTTTTGTCTCTGAATACTCAATGTCATCTCAGTCAGCTCATCCATGAAGGAATGTTTTATTCATGTTACCTCTTGTTATATCTTTAGCATCAACATTAACCGGTATCTCACGTCACCATTTAAGATAAATAAATATTTGTTTTCATTTCCTTTAATCAATCAAGGCCCAGTTTTACAAATGTTTGTTTTAACAGTGATTTTTGTACTGCGATGCTTTTGGGAAAAAATATTTACAATTCATAATTGGTCTAAAACAAAGTGAAATTACTTGATCATGGTTCAGGAAGCAGAACTGTTTGCAGAAGACTGGATATATAGAAGAGAAAAGATATTTTAAAGATGTTATTGTTATCATCATTATCATCATCATCATCACATCTTTGCAGACAGAAATCATTTCTTAAAGTCAGTCTTAAGTAAATATGTGAAAAGAAAAGACAAATCACATCCCATGGCTGGTTATCAGGACAATTTTAGACTGCAATTAAAGTGTGCGCCTGATTAAAAATGATCTTTAGTCTAGCACTAACCCTGATCTGTGATGTGAAAACCACAAACACGAATGATATTACACTGAATATCCACCATTTTGTTTCCATCTAGCTAAACTATTTGAAGAATAGCTTTCCTCCTTCCGAGTTCCTCCTCAGCCTCAGCTAATGAGATATCAGATGCATGTGTTTAACTCTGAAGTATTACAATTCTTTATGGCTCTCAATAATTAATGATCTGGCTTTTTTCTGAGTGAATATTTACATGTAAAATAGTCCTTGAAGCTGTCTGTAAGCTAGCAGGATGGAAAGTGTATTTATAATGTTAAACTCTCACACATTCTCGGAGGCCAAATTTTGCCTCCAACCATTTCACACACCAACCTCAAGCATGTTTCTTTCATTGCATCATTATCTTACATCCTATCATAAGATCAACAAGATCAAACCAGTTATAGCTCACATATCTGCATCAAAGTAAATATTCCAAAAGAAAATAGTGGAAATGGTTGGTTTTTTTTTCTTTCAATTTCTTTAAAAAGAAGCGAATCTTTGGGTGGATAAAAAAAAAGTCTTCAAAGAATTCAAACTTTCCAATTTCTTCAAGAGTACATTTTATTTCACCACATGAGATTTCAGAGGGAAAACTATTAATGAAGAAATAAAAAGCATTTATAAAGGGTGCATGATCCTGAACATTGTACTTATTCTTATATACATAATGATATAAGAACATAAAATAACATAACATAACATAATAATCATTTTTAAACCCTGATGTTTATCTGTAGACATCTTCAATCTGATAATGAGACCAATTTTATCAATTACAACACATTGCTAGTCAACTGGAACACAGATTATGTCTTTTCCTTAACTGCTTTATGTGCAATGTCTTTAATAATATTAAAATACATTTCAGTCATCAGTGATATTCACAAACTGAGGTGAGACTCTGAGTCTATGTAAGTCTGGTGCAATGCTCCTGTGTGCAAAATATTGTGGTGTGCAATATATGTAGTAAGGAGTCTGAGCATGTTGTTATCAGAGGCTGTGTGAGTGTCCCTGTGGCAGTCATCTCGTTGCTGTCTCCTGTGTGGATAAGTGCCTGGCTGCAAAGGGAACCCTTTTCTTTGATATTTCACTCCTCATTTGAATCAGTAGACCCTTTATTGTGCCTTTATTTGACAATGTACGGTAATTACCTGGATACCTTGCTTGATCATGCGAATACTTCCAGAACCGAGGGGGAAATGCTGAGACAGGAAGAAACATGGAAAACAAAACAGAGACAAACATAGCAACAGCATTTGTTTGGATAAATTTCAAATGAGCGTGTGGGACCGAGCCTTTATTTTGATCTGTATGAAACAAAGACGATCACATGTTGTTTAGATGTTAAAATGTGGTTAGAAATCTTGCACTAAGGGCTGTTTGTTTAATAAATAGGGAGGTCAGGAAACATAATGGGGGATAATGGGAGTCAGTTTCTCGTATGGACTGACAAGCCCTGGACGTTGCAAATGAAATTTACATCCCTTCCTTCATCCAATAAGTGAGCGTAGGTAATAATCTTTGTAAAATTAATATTGGATTATGATAAGGTAAATTGTAGCTTGCGTGTTTATTGATCACCTCATTTTTGTCCTGAATTTTTTGTTAACTGCTAATAAAACGTTTATGCAAATACTATGCAAATTCATTAAACACTATTTCCAAGATACCAAGTTTTATTTGATTATTTTTTTACTTCTTTCTTTCTTTCATTCATTTTCCTTCCTTCCTTCCTTCTTTCTGTCTGTCTGTCTGTTCTTTCTTTCTTTCTTTCTTTCTTTTCTTTCCTCTACAATTGCTAACACCAATAAAAACAATTGTTAATAAAATGAATTGGCAATTTTAAAAAGGGAGAAAGTTAGTTGAACTTGTAATTAATTTCAGTCACTCTGCGGTGTGATTTGTTTCTGCCCTTTTTTAATAATGTATCATGGGGGGGGGGGACATGTACACAGATACATACAACTCAGTTTATTTAATATATACTGCAGACATTTCAGTACTGAATTTACAATGGACAGACTATCATAGGGTACATTTTTGAATTGTGTGTTAATTTGGAATTATCACACAGTTAGCTCATGTTTCATGTTTTCCTGGGGGTTGGACACACACACACACACACACACACACACACACACACACACACACACACACACACACACACACACACTGTCAACCAGAGGAGATAGTATTGCACAGTGATGCCTGTGCGGATCCTCACGTGCACGCACTGAAAATGATGGTTATTATGGCTCGTGTTTCGAAAAGAAAAAATCTCATTTCAATAGTGTCCATTTCCAGTGTAAGAGGAGAGCGCAGTTAACAGTGCGCACTGAGCCGCAGATGAAAAGGCTTTAAATCCACACGGGATCAGTGTTTTGCTCTGATCAGCGGGGGAGGAACACTTTACCGCGCCGGATTTCTGACGCAAAAATCCGCATTAAGGTCACCGATGCGCTGCTCAGCCCCAATGTGGGCTAGATAAGGAGCAAGGTGCTGTGTAATAAAGGCAGACTGATATTACAGCTTTAAACACCGTTAGCTCAGTAAATGCTGGGCGACAGAAAGGGTCACCGCTGTGATGTGCTCTCTTTCTCGACCCCGCTCACACACTCCGGCCAATTACACGCAGTAAAGAGGGAATGCGCTCCGAGAAAATGCCTGATAATGGTCCATCAGCCCAATAAGGATTTTTATTGCCACTTGTTTCCACAAATCAGCGAGCATTTATTTACAGATGGTTCAGCTATAACAAAAACTTATCATGTGGCACAGAATCAAAATCCCTCATTTCCTGAAATCAAAAAATGAACATATTTTCAAAGCAAACCCTGATTGTGTGTGAGTTTCGCCTAAGAATTTCACTAATTGTTCGTTTGCTTGTCATTTTTTTCTGAACCCTATGGACCAAATAAATTTAATCCATTAAACGGTTTCAAGCGCTTTAGAAATTCACTAAGCGTAGCCTAATTTAAATCAATTTTTCCTTCTCGCCGTGAGAATTTTCTTCATTTTGATTAGGAAAGAAATATTACAAACCTGAGGAAGATTTAGGAATGTTTTTACTTTGGAAAGAAACAGCGTAAACAATGTACATAATAATAATAATAATAATAATAATAATAATAATAATAATAATAATAATAATAATAATAATAATAATAATGCTGTTTTTCCAGTAATAATAATAATAATAATAATAATAATAATAATAATAATAATAATAATAATGCTGTGTTTTTTTCAAGTAATAATTATAATAATAATAATAATAATAATAATAATAATAATAATAATAAAACGGCTTGTACTTTTGTGTGCACTTTAGGGTAAAACACTGATTTACTTTTGAAGCACCTAAAAAAATACTCAATTTTTATTACAGAACACTGTAAAATTCTGTTTGGTTCAAAATAATGCGATCATGCTGTGTTAATCTCCGTATTTCTTATTTCTGCCAAAAGAGAAATATAAGGTTTCATGCAAAAGTTTGATGATTCATTTCGTTGTACTGCAGAACCCCGCAATCTTTACCTCACTGTAGTTATTGTACATTTTTATTGCAAGAAATTACAAACGAAAAACACATTATTCGCCCGACATATAATAATCATTTTAGGAACTCTTCATGATAATCATTTATATAGACCTATATATTATTGCAATATCCATTGGAAAATGAAAACCGATACATTTTTTTAAATTTTGCTTTTATTTTCATTATTTTATTATTAATTGTAATATTTTATTTTGTATTTTTTTTATCGTGTTTGTCGGACTGGAACGCATTATGAAGAATTTGAGTAAACTCTATTTTAAACGCCTGCAATAAAAAAAGTGGGTGAATGGAGGCCGCTGAGACCCGCCAGATGGCGCTAACGAGTTGCATATTTTAAACAGCAGGCCAGGCAAAAGATACAAAAAGATCTTTAACATTTCCATGGGAATGCCTAGGTTACAGTTTGCGCCCCCACCCTAGCACACACACACACACACACACACACACACACACACACACACACACACACACTTTACCAATCCATGCTCTACGGGCGAAAGGAAAATACTCCATTCAGACTGAAGAATTTACAGTTAGCCGCGAAACTTTTACAAGTATTTGAGTTGCACAGTCTACTGTGCAGAGAAACGAGCAACATTTCACATGAGGTCAGAGAAAGTTCAACCTTATGAGGTAATTTAGATTATTACATGATATAAACTGAAACACTAAATAAAAAGAAACTTAATTAAATTTTGAACTTT
>JAFFST010047619.1:348045-373950 GCA_022414735.1 Noturus placidus
TATATATATATATATATATTTATATACAGTGTGCTGATAAACACATACAGTATACACCTATTGATATGCTATTTAATACCTAATTAAACACACACAATCATATGCATATCTTATATACACAAATACAAAGCTCTTTCATTGAATCACAGGTTTTTTCTTTAGATATTAATGAATAAATGAAAGGTGATTAATGGTTCAAAATTGTATAGAATAAGGACAGTGTGTTTGATTTTCTAGTCATGAATTTTAGCATTTTAAATGCTAACATTCATTCTGCATTTGATTTACTTTCGCTCCTTTAATAATTTATATTCATCATTATGGCATTTACTAGAAAATAAATTTTAACGCCCAGCATTTACACCCACTCACCCGCACAACAACAGTACACATCCACAGACTACGGCATGTTAGAAGCTTGAACCTGTAACTGTTCTGAAGCACAGAGTAACCCTTATGATTAATTGCATTTTTCTGCCAGCTCTTAGTAACGTGTAAAACATATTAACTCTGCTCAGCTCAGGAGCAATAACAGACAGGCTTGTGTTTTCATTAAGCACTGGACTGCCAGAGTCAGAGCAAGCATTCAGATGACTTTATGGCTACTCTTTTCTCCTGTCTTACACATTGCACTCAACCTAAAGGCCAGCACTAACTGGATATAAACAGCTCTCTCTTCTTCTGTTCTTCATCTTTAAATGTGTTATAGGTATTTGTAGATTTGTTTACCCTCACAACTCTTTCTAGAAACTTTTTTGTTGATGAACAACGGATGATTACCCCTTGTGTTGGCCGTTTGCACAGAATTTCATCACATTCACATTAGATTTCACGTGTAATCGCAATCAGCATCTCACCAATAGGCAGTCTCAGGTATTGATGGAGCTCTCTACAGCATGGAGGCTTAAAGTTTACTGTCCATAGGGATGGTGGTTTTAAAACCTACCCCAAACCACAGCGCCACATTCACTACAGCTCTTTGTGGTTCACTCGTGTCAAGAGCAGTATCATCACTCCATAACCATCTTGTTCATCAGTGATGCAGCTTTTACATGTTAAACCCACAGTTCTAGAGGCAAAGCTAATATTCCCCTCTCATCAGCAGTTAAAATATAGTGCCTTATATGATCATATACAGTGCTTTCCACTATATTGGCACCCTTGGTGAATATGAACAAAGAAGGCTGTGAAAATTGTCTTTATTATTTAACCATTTGATAGGTTGTTAAAAAATTCACAAAAACAAATTCTCTGCTCTCATGGATATCAAACAATTGCAAACACAACACAGGTTCATAAAAAAAAACTTTGTTACATATAGGTGTGAAACAATTATTGAAGTATATTCCCACTGATATTTTAAAATTAGTTTTATTATACCTGGGTGACTAAGAACAGGAATTGTTCAACCATGACTTCCTGTTTCACAGGGGTATAAATGTGAGGTAACACATAGGTCAAATAGTCATTTATAACAATGGGTAAGACCAATTAATATAGCTGTGATGTGCAGCAAAATATTATTGAGCTTCACAAAATGGGAATTGGCTATAAGAAAATAGCACAAGCATTGAAATGCTCATTTCCACCATCAGGGCAATAAATACGAAGTTCCAGTCAACTGGAAATGTTATGAATCAATAAGGAACTGGAACATGTGTCTATATTGTCTCAACGCACTGCCTAGAGGATGGTTTGATTGGCCAATGGGGTCAGAATGTCTCCAAAACTACAATCTGAAGTCACCTACATCACCACAAGTTGTTTGGAAGGGTTTCAAAAAAAAAGCATCTACTCTCATCCAAAAACAAACTCAAGCATCTTCAGTTTGCCAGACACTACTGGAACTTCAAATGGGATCGAGTTCTATGGTCAGCGGAAACCAAAATATAGCTTTTTGTCAATAAACACCAGAGGTGGTTTTGGAGCACACAGAGAGAGAGCCATATGGAAAAGTACCTCATGCCCATGGTTAAATATGGTGGTGTCTCTTTAATGTTTTGGGGCCAGAGGGCCTGGATATTTTGTTATGATACGTGATCATGGACTCTATCAAATATCAACAGATATTAAATGAAAACCTGTGATTGGGCTGTGGTTAGATCTTCCTGCAGGACAATGATCTAAAACATACATCAAAATCAACACAAAAATGATTTACTGACCACAAAATCAAGGTCCTGCCATGGCCATCCCAGTCCCCTGACCTGAAACCCATAGAAAACCTCTGGGGTGAATTGAAGAGGAGAAGAGTCCACCAGCTTGGACCTCAACATTTGAAGGGTCTAGAGAGATTCTGTATAGAGGAATGATCTCAGATCCCTTCTCATCAAGCCTCAGAGCTGTTATCTTGGCAAAGGGAGGTAGTACAAAGTATTGACTAAAAGGGTGCCAATAATTGTTGAACACCTACATTTAACAAAGATTTTTTTTTTATATAAACCTGTGTTTTGTTTGCAATTGTCTGCTATCTGATATCCATTAGAGCAGAATAGTTTTGTGATTTTCTTTAACAAAAAATCAAAAGGTTAAACAATAAAGACAAATTTTCACAGCCTTCTTTGCTCATATTTACCAAGGGTGCCAATATTAGTGGAGTGCATTGTACGTTTCTGACTAAGTATTGTACACACCAAATCTAATACGAAAATATATCAGAATGCAAATAGCATAATGGTGCAATGTAAAAGCAAATATTAGTCTCCTTATTTGTTTTTTTCTCAGGCAGGGCAGGAAGGCAGGGAAAGGCCAGAGAAAGCAAAGAGGAGGAGAGAAATGCACTGCCTATTGATTATCTTACACACATAAGTACAAGTGACCTGTAATCCACAGAGCACTTATCGACTCCTGTGCACCAGATCCAGTAACGGCTGATCGATACAGGCCAAGATGGCTAAGGTACGGTGTAAAGTGCTCAGGCCAGACTCGATCCAGCCGAGCCCAAAGGCTCTTCAGCATGAAAGCACACCTTCTGTTCTTCTGAATGATATAAGAAAAAGAGTGAGCGAGGGGGAAAAGAGGGCAGCTGATTTACTGCTCTAATGAGGCTGTCCCTGCAGCCAGTTGTTTTGTGTGCGGCTCGCTATGACCTTTCGCTCTGCGCAGGAGCCCTGCCGCCTCATTTTTCACATTCTTGCAATTACGTTAACGCTTGAAGCACTCACTGACTCCTAGCTCCTGCCCGGGTCTGGCTGGACGTAGCTCCACTGCACTAAACGGCTCCGGCTGCTTCCCAGTGGCCTATGCTGCTCATCAGTAAAGAGTTTCCACACTCCGCTGAAAACAGACCAATTGTAGGTTAGCAGAACAAAAGCGAAGAGAATTAGCAATTTAGAAAAAAAGAAAACTAAATGATGCTCATAAAAAGAAGTTCTGTAAAACCATAAAAGGTCTGACTGTTTACGAATAGGTGAAGAAAACATGTAGATAGACAGACATGCTACTTTTGACTATTTCCATCAAGCTGTCGTCATTTTAATGAAGAGTGTATATTTCAGGTTAGGAACTGTAAACACAGTACTGTGCAAAAATCTTAGAGACCCCAATTTTATTTAAATACGAATTTGTCTTAGATTTTTTTAGTCTTTTGGTTTTTTTTTGGATATTTTATAACTTCTGCATTATTAGGTAAGTAAAAACCACATTACATTTACAAACAAAAATAACTCTTAAAATGTTTGTTTGTTATTAAAGAATAGAATATATGTTATAGACCACGTTTCAGAAAAAAAAAACCCCAGGTTGCTGTCACGGACAACCTGCAAATCAGAGACATATGAGACACGTCACTTCAGTCTCCAGAATAACTGTGGCAGTTTCTCCAAGATGCTTAGAATAACATACCTTAAAAATATTTCCTTAAATAAACTGCAAAAAAATGTACCTCAGACTACTGATGCATTTTAAAAGAGAAAACATTGGTTTTGTTTAGTTTAGTGCTGTTTACTGCTTTTTATAGAAGTTTTTTTTTTATTTTTATGTAGGAAACTTTTGCACCATACTGTATAATTCACACACATGTGCATATCTATAGATGCAGTTAGGTAACAAATTTGATAGTGTGGTTGTAATCAGTCTTTCTCTGTCCCTGTTGGCTGTAAAATATTTTCTGCATAATTTCCTTTTTAAAAAAGTTAAATAAATAAATAAATAAAATTTAACCTTACCTTCTGGCAAAAGAGCATATCTGCTGACTCACTCACTTCCTGTACCTCCTCTCCTAATTATTATTATTATTATTATTATTATTATTATTATTATTATTATTATTATTATTATTATTATTATTATTATTATATCCCAGTTATTAAATAGATTAAATAGCCTAAACTTTTTTTTCTACTTGGATTAACTGTCATTAACCAAGGTGGTTTTATGAATATTTCCAAGCAAGATGCCCATTAGTTTTCCTTTTTGCTCAGAGCTATAGGTTGCAATCGGTTTACAGCTTCAACATGTTGAACTGCTGAACGTATCGGCTAGCGGTCTCTACTGTAGTTATTAGATGTAAATAAATAAACTTAAATAGAAGCACATTTTACAGATCTTTTCAGCAATTGAGCGTCCCTGATGACACGGCGAGAGCACGGAGTGTAGAAGTGCTGTGTGGGTGCATGATTGCACTCGGGCCGTTGAGTGCATGGCAGGCCTCTCCTGGCCTAAGGCCCCTCTCTGCAGAGTCAAAGTTTCTTATAAGTAGTTATTCCTGATGAGGGCACAACTCCCAGCTTGAACAAGGCCTGTTGACTCGGCCTGTTTCTTGATATAGAGTGCATTTGCCCTGTTTTCTTTCGCAGAAAGCTTCCAACATCTGTGCCACAGAATGTAAAAGGGCAGAAAAGGAGAGGAAAACATAGAAAGGATTCCAGCTTCATTAAAAATCAAGATGGAGGCCGTGTTGTGTGTTTGTTGTTGCCCCTGGCTCACATTGAAATCTGTTAGAGGTGTGTGTGTGTGTGTGTGTGTGTGTGTGTGTGTTTGTGTGGAGGGGGTGGGGGTGGGTTTTGCTGCTTGTCTCTCTGCTTGTCTCTCCATGCCTGTTAAGAGTATAATTTAGAGGAATAATTAAAACCGAATACTGCCCCATAAACAAAAGATAAACTATAAAGCGGCAACATTGCCTGCTGTTTCATGGCCGTCACTCCCAGCTGTTGGAGGACTGATCATTTTTACACAGTGCCCAGGCTAAGTACAGCTCAATGGTCCAGCAAAGACTACAGCCTTGATCACGGTGCACAATGCCTTGCTAGGCAGTATACACTCTCTCATGCACAAAAGAGCTTTGGATGGAACAGGTGCCTGGAGAATAGCTTATATTTGAGCCAAAATGTAGGCTGTTTCCAGCAACTACACTTCTAGTTTTCTTCATTGTTATTTGATAAGAAGTTTGTTTTTTTGCATTTCAGCATACCACCTTGACCTTATCTGTAATAATAAGTTTGTTTTGCAATTCAGCAAACAATCTTGCGAATTAGACCTGACCTGAACCATCATATGATGCTGTAAATTCCTGGCTGTTGAGTTGTACATCTATAAGCAAGACAGTGACTTGGAGTACATTGAGTATAGATAGGCTGGTGGTGGGGAAACAACATAGCGGATACTTTCAGACTCCCATTAGCATAAAACTGAGTAAATTATTCATGATGAATGCTTAATCTTAAGGGAAAGCTCTAGTTAATGTAGATAGTGCTCTGAGAGCACGTTTCTTGCTGGATTCAGCATTCACAGGCGCTTACGGGAAAAGGCCTCACCACTCAGTCCTCTGTTCCGAGCTGTTTCAAGGGGTTGCGCTCTCCCGTTCCCACTTATACTCTCTACTCCTGTCTCTCCTTTTCTTTCCTTTCTCTCTCTCTCTCCCTCTCTCACTCTCCCTCTCTCTCTATAATAGACTCTGGCCTTTTTCCAGAGAGCGATTAAACGGAATGATCATCACTCGCTCTCTCATGCTCTCTTGCTCACTCTACATGTATGCCTGATTAGTGAATTAGAAGAAAAACACATTAAAGGCAAAGAAAGCAGAGCACTGTTAATGCTGTCCAGTAAGTTAGTGAGAGTACTTCTAATAACGTCATTCTTTTTTCTCCACCTCCTTTACCTTTGTCACACCCTGTCTTTTGTCCTTTTTTCACCCTCAGGCTCTCTCACTCTCTCACTCTCTCTCTCTCTCTCTCTCTCTCTCTCTCTCTCTCTCTCTCTCCCCTGTATGGAAGGTCCTAATCATGGCCAGCCTGTAAACTCTGAAATGGGTTAGTCTAAAGTGCACAAAAATTAGCTGAAATTACTATGGAATGAGTATAGCAGCGTATGAATGAATGTTGTGCATCATTAGGAAGTTTTTTTTTTTATCATCCATACCGTTTTAAAATCAGGACAGGACAATAGTCATTAACTATATAGAGCTGGGCAACTTTTACAGCAGGACAGTGCGCGCAAGACAAGAACGTAAATGAAATAAAAATTGGAAAAAATGTGAAACAGAAAAGGGAGCGTGGAGGGGTTATGTATGAAGCGCTTGCACTTTCCAACCCCTTTCATGTCCAGGTGGTGATTTTGAACATGCAGGACCTGTTGTAAAATTGCTAAAAGGGATTTGATACCACACCCCCGGGGGGCTCCATGTGCTCCACTAAAGGCACTACTTTTTTTTAAGCATGACAATGTGCTGGCCCTTTAAAAAGACACCAGTTTGCACTGGAATTTTTTCAAGTCTTGTTTTGGCAAGCCATGCCTGAGGGGGTCAGCTAAGAAGTCATTCGTAAGGGGTAATAATCCAATCACTCCTGTCTCAACCAGATTTTGTTTCTCGCTGACTGCAGGTGTTTTTTCTGCTGCTGCTCTGTGTGAGTTTTCATCAAAACTAGAGCCAAGAAGAGACAGAAGTCGCTGCAGTTGTGTCGGTTCTGACCTGTGTTTGTTGCTGCATTTCCATTAGACCAGTCAAAGGGGTTAGAGAGGCCATTGTACTCAAAGACACACCTGCAGGGAAACTGCAAAGCTGTGCCTAACTGCTCATCCAGGCCATTTAAGGTGTACTTATTTGGGAATTAACACTGACTCCTAGGCCCCCCTCCCATCAACCCTTTTGTGTCTGTCCGATGGGCCTTACTCTCATTCCACTTTCTTCTTTCTTCTGCCTCCCTCGGCTTTCTAATCCACCCGAGCTCCTTTTCCCTATGGCTCTGCTAATGTCCGAGCCCCAGTCGCAGACTGGCTTCCTGGAAGAAAGCGAGAGTTGCCGAACCTGTAGTCGAGTGTCTTTAGCCTGTGCAGGCATGGTGTGGTGGAGCTGGAGCTAAGCAGAGCAGCCATACCCTACAGGTACCTGTCAAACTGAACAGCTCAAGAGAGTGGGAGGATGAGAACGAGAACATGGGCAGATTTGAGTATGTCCCTCCCCCGCCTGCTCCCATCGGCACAGCTAACACATTTATGCAAATCTTTTTGGGCATTATTACAGATAAGCTCATTTTATAGCCTGATTTCCTCTCTCCTGTGTGCTATAATGAGTCTCTGTGCGTGGGGGTGCATGTTTGGGGAAGAATACCGGCCTCGTGCCCTGCAGTCTGCACACAGTGGAGAGCTTTTGTTTTTCCATTTGAAGAGAGCGGGACGGAGGAGGTGTTGAATTTGACAGTAGTTAGTGCCATTAGCTCTTGTTATTGGAGGCAGCAGTCTAATAATTTCTAATTACCCCAAGGAGGTATTAGGAGTGTTAGGAAGCAAGGATAATTTCTTATTTACACGCCTCAAGCAGTGAGCACTCTTAAAGAACGGAGGGTAATGTGAAACAAAACAAATCAACATGCCAAACAGGGCTACAGCCTGGGGGGAGATAATGTTCATTATGCATTACGATAATTCATTTAGAAGGTTATCAATTTCAGAATAGAGGGGGCTGTTTTGACTAGTGGAAAAACACACATACATGCATGATTTCAAAGAAAGGAGATGAAAAAAGAAGTATACTATTCAGAATTGGCCTGGCTGCTCTATTTCTAAAGGCTTGTTGCAATTACAGTTTCCATGTTTCCAGGCAAATCATGTTTCTTAAATGCACCCAGTCTTTTCTGCATTCTATCCCTGGCATTGTTTTACTCACTCAACATACAGAAGCTTGATTTGCCTTTAATCAAAGCCACTTGGCTAAAGAATTTGCTTTTGATGCCATTTGTTCTAACTTAACCTAAACATAGCAATGCTCTTTAAAAATAAATAAATAAATAAAAACGGCTGTTAAAGTGGCTTCAGCAATGTACTGGGTATTGCATGTTCCATGAGTGCCATGTTTTGATTTCAGTGTCTTGACAACATATGTTCCCTCTCTCGTTTTTTTTTTCTTTTTTTTCAAATCTATCTTTCCTTGGACAGTGAAACAGTAATAAGCAAGGCTCCATTAGAATCCAAAACGAATGCCTAGAGCTAGCCATCTCCACAATTCTACTCAGACCATTCCAAGAGGAAAAAGAAACATATTAGAAGACTTTATTTAATGTAGATAGTGAAAAAAGAGCACACAAAAAAATCTCCCTTTCTGAGGGTAGAACTGCATTGTTTGGGCCGAATACTTACTCTCTGGGATGCAGTCCTCAGACAACTGCCTGTCTGGTGGAGACATCTGTGGAGGCTGACCCCCTGACCCCAAAAAAGAATGCTGTGAAGGTGGGGGAATGCTGACTTTACCCCTCACATGGCCCGGAGGACAGCCAAGCGGCGCATGAGAACAAACTCCGCAACTATTAAAAACTACACAAAGAAAGACAGAGGGAGAGAGAAACAGAGAGAGGGAGATAACAATAAAGAAAAAGCTAGATCAGGCCAACGCATATAGGACTGGTCTTTTTTTTTCTGCCCCAAAGGCCTCGCTGCTACTACTCCTCCTTGGACCCCATGAGATCGTTTTCATCCTTTATGAGTAAAGATGAGCCGGGTGGAGACGGAGAGCAGAAGAGGTTATGTAGCCGAAGAGCTCCGGTTTGGTGGGGAGCTGCTCCCTGCTACTATGGCCGCCCGCTATTCAGTGCACCTGCCATTGTGTGGGCATCTATCCAGCTCCATTGTTGTAACAGAAAATGAGTCGTGCTCCCTGTGGCTCTGGAGGCATGCACGAGCAGTTACGGCCACCGCTGTTCTCATTCCCACAATCCACCACATCTGTACTCCTCTTCCTCCTGATTTTATATGATATGTACATTTTGCTCACGAATGGTTATTCACTCTCAGATACGTGTTTGTCAATCTGTCTGCCTGTCTCTCTGTCTGGATAAGCGAACATTCATAGCTACCCTCCCTGCCCATGAGCTTCAGGCGACTGCCTCAGCTTCTACTTCTGAGGTCTTATGGGAAGGGAAAAATTGGAACGTCAATAGTGAAGGCCAGAAAAAGAAAGAAAGAACCAGAGAAGATACACAAAAGAAGGGAAAAAAAGACTAAAGCAAAGAATATAATGGTCTTGAAGAGGCCTAATGGTGGTGAGGAATTGCATCAGATGTTTTCTCTCCAAGCTAGTACTTTAAAGGCGCTTGGTAATGTCGTCATTGAGAACATGCCACATTATAATGATATCTTGAGGAACAGGTTCAAGATATTATAGCCAATTCGCTATAAGTTACAGTGCCAAAGCACACTTATGTGACTGTCATCATCTACTACACAATTTTTCAACACAGACGTTTTTTTCCTGGGTTCTCCAACTCTTAATGTCATGCAGCTAATTAAGGAAACACGCGAGTAATGTGTGGGATAATTCATTTGGGCAGGTCAAGGTATTCGAGTAGCAATAATTGGAGCCCTGGACTTCCAAACTCTTATTTCTCACTGTAGTAATAAGCACCTCGCCATCTCAGCTATGGCCCGAGTGCAATTTTTACTGTCAAGAGCTTTCAAGGCTCTAAAGTCAGACAGAGTGCCAGCACTGGACTGTAATAAAATGACCTGCTGATCTTACCTTGCAGACTGTAGATGCTAGGAGCTCATCAAAAGCTGGCAGCTGCCTCCATTAACAGAGGAAAATTGTCTCATGTCAAGGCATTATGCCAGCCGTAAATGGTTCTGCTACGATATATCCATCTTAATTAATTCATTTACAGTTTAAATTTCGGTTATGTTCTACTTGTATTTAAGCATTCCTGAGAGCAGTGAGGGAATTCTGGATAGGGTTTTCCTTTTAAGTTGGAAGAGAATAAAAAGAGTGCATGCTTTCTTTTTTGGAAATGATAATTACAGTCAGGAATGTCTGTGGGGAGGACAGCAGGCCATGGTTATTGACTTGTAAAAGAGCCGGTAGGTGAGTCTTGACAAGACGCAAGCAAGCCCGAATCTTGTAAAGAAGTATCTGATTTCTCTGCTAGTTGGGTCTCTAGAGAGGCTGCCGTGCTCTATCTGTCTGTGCTGATCGTGGGCTTGCTGCTATATGGTTAAAAAAAGGGGGGGGGGGGCAGATAAAAAAGAATGCAGAGTGACTTTTTTGTGAGAGAAATGTTCTTTGATTCTGCAAGATATATTGGGGTCAAGGGGGGAAGTCACTGTATTTCTGTTTATGTGTGTGTGAGAGCAAAAAAGGTCAAGTGGCAAAGAGAAGCAAGTCAGCAAGAGGGAAGACAAAAGTGGTGATCAGCTAACATGGCTGCTCGCAGGCCTGACTAATTCATGAAGGCAAACTGTGCAAGAGAGTCAGGTGGAATTGGAAGAAGTTTATACTGACTCCAGTGAGCAGGCACGGCCCTAACCCAGGGGGGGTGACTCTTCTTGGTTTGAACTTTATCAGGGGCTACACTTAATCAATAAACTATTGGAAAAAGAATTAATTACTAAAGCAGAATAAAACAGCTGCATTTTAAACCGAGGATTCATCAATTCGGTAATCTCTCAGTTTCAACTCAGGTGCCAAGAGGATCATTCTGACTTCATGTAATGAGGAACTGTGGGAGTTTATCTCCCCTGCAACACCCTTTTCTCAAACGCACATACACACACTCCCACCATGCTCTCTTTCTTTCCGCCAACCGTGCCTGATGGTTGAGGAATTCACAGTCGTCTTTCCCTCAGCTGTTTGTCATCACTGTCGAATCTCCTGACTGAGAGAGCCTCCTCTTCCCTGTCCTTGCCTCCATTCGGTGTCCAGTGGCTCCCACTCCCCCGCCTTCTCTTCTGCCACATTCCCTTCCTACCAAATTCCTGTCTTCCCAGGGATGGCGAAAGGGTATTAATCTGAAAGGCTCCGATGCTGGGGCCAGTGGAGCGCGATTTGTCCCTCTGAGAGAGAAGTGGACATTCCTGAACACAGGGACAACCCCATCCCCCCTCCACCCCCCAAACACATCACCTCAGCAGGACCCACCTCTCTTCTGAACCCAGTGTAGTGAATTTCAAGGAGGGTTGAAAAAGGGTTATGGGTGATGAATTGGGTTTTTAGTGAGCTCATTAGGAAGCCAAACAGAGTTTAGCCGGTGGAGCGGAGTGGAGTGGGGCCGCAGCGCAGTAATCAGTTCTGCTCGCTTTGTTCCCTGCCTCCAGGACATTTTCAGAGCGAAACTTCATGGCAGTGAGCTGATGAGAGGGTCGACTGAACAGAGGTTACAATCTGATGGTTGACTTGTTGATTTATAAACCTTTTAATTCATTTACTCTCCTGTCTCTTTCGCCTCGCTTGTCCAAATGAGCAAGGCTAAAACCCTTGCCTCTGAGAGCACCTTCTTTGATGGCAAGATCCAGCGTTGTGTGGTGGATTCTCTTTTAAAAACCACAACATTTATTATGTATTTGTTTTAGTTTGAAGTGTAATTGAGGGTAAAGAATCAGTATAAACAATATTATCTGCTGGAGGGATGTGTTAAATCTGAGTCTTAGCACTGAAATGAGGGAGTCTCTCTCTCTCTCTCTCTCTCTCTCTCTCTCTCACTCTCTCTGAAGCTTCTCTCTTTTTTCTGAAGAGGACTTTGATATTCCCTTACCAGGAATTAATAAAGCCATATTGCTGTTAGCAGCCAAATCCACACTTCTTTTCTCTCCGCCTTTGTTTTCTTTCAAATCACACTCTCTCTTGCTCTCTCGCTGTCTTGGCTCTTGGTGTTTTTCACAGTTTTTCCCTTATCATTTGCACAGCATATGAATCCTGTTTTGGTGAGAATTTATGTAATTTGCTCTGCTAATTATTACCATAATTAACACTTTAATTACTGCAGTGTGAAACTGCTCTGCTCCGCAGGTCTCCGCCTCCACCAATAGTAAGAGCTCGAGACACAGGCAATCAGGCACGCAGGCTCAGTCGTTATTTGTTTTCCATAATAATGCAGCTATCAAAGTGTACAGGGACAGAAAGATAGAGATAGAGAGAGAGAGAGAGAGAGAGAGAGAGAGAGAGAGAGAGAGTGAGAGAGAGAGAGAGCTGAGAGGCTGGGTGCACCTCGATAACCTCTGGGACCAATTAGTACAATTTGATTTTGAAAAAAAAACAGGGAGGAAGAGCTTGGGCTGTGTGCTTGGTTTAGGGAATGGAGAACGGGGTGGAGTTGTCAGAGAGTCAGTGAGTGTGAAATCTTTGGTCTAGACCCAAGGCCCTTCATTAGGCTCTGATCCCTGTCTCTGGAGCGAGAGGCAGTCATGGGCATCACAGCGCCTTTTAGTTCTCCCCAAAAGGAGTGTGAGAGGAGGTGGGGGATTGCTCTCTCATCCTCAGCAATTTATCCCTTTACAATTCATGAAAATTAGAGCCTGACATCTGCAACAGCCTGATTGTTTCTCAGTGTCTCTCTGTCACACATCTTTATTGCATTTCTTTGTCTTTTTTTTTTTTGACTCATTTAAATGAACTTTCCTGTTTCACTGGGATGTATATGCACCCCGTCCTTTCCACAGACACTTCTCAGCGCCTTAAACAGCACTGCTCAAGGCGACAGTGCATCCACTGCACGCACATATTTGCTCTCTCAGTCAGTACAGATCACTTGTGGCATCTTAAAATAAAACATTTAGTGTCATTTTAGTTTCCTTGCTGAACCCTTGTGACAGTTGTGAGGACTTTTGCACTCAGAGGCTGGCAATTAAGGCAAGCACACAGCACTGATCTAAATGAAAGGTTTTGTGACTTATGAAATTATCAGCAGTGCTGAGTGATTAACAGGCTAATGAGTGGCAGAAGGGAGGGGAAGAGGGGGGAAATGGAAAATCAGGGGCGCAATCAGAGGCCGGGAGCAGCCATTGTGGGCCTCTCAAAGGCCCTATTTACGATGTAATTAGATAATTGTTGTTACAGGTAGCAGGTTAATTACACTTGTAATTATCCATCCCAGAGCCTTTGATAATATACATAGCTGGGCTTCCCCAAACATCAGGGTTATTGGCAGATGATTATCACTTTGAACTGATGGCGAGAAGGACACTACTATTCCTATTCCTTCTTACTCTCTCTTATTCTTTCTCCCTGTTGGGAAGTTTAAAGAAAGGTAGGAGGGATTGATGTGGTGAAACGGTAGGCACAAATGTGACCATGAGCTACACTGGCTCAGCTTTTCCTCTTGTCCTGGGTTTGTGACATTCTGTGCTGCAATGTCAGGGCAGTCCTCAATAGAGAGGTGATAGTTATCTACAGCATTCCTGGGATGTTCGAAAGCTATCTTTCTGATGGCAAGGCTGAGGGGTCTCTGGTATGTGTGTGTGCTCCAGTCCCCTCGAACACACTGCATCCTCCCAGTGCAAAAAGACATCTCATTAAACCTCTTATTCCACTTCATTTACGAGCAGGCCTAACTATGTGTTCTTCAGCACAAACAACCACAAATTAGTGCTGCAGTTAAAAAAAAAACAATACACAGATAGAGATTAACGCTGAGAGAGGATGCAGCTGTGTGAAGGCAAGACAAGTTTGAGATGGGGGGAAGTGTGTGTGTGTGTGTGTGTGTGTGTGGGGGGGGGGTGTAACACTAAATTGCCTGTGTGGAGGGGAAAAAAAAAGTTTCACAGAGCTGCTAATGACTTGCAGTGTCTCACTCCTAATTTGTTAGCACAGTGCAGTGTTTACCAAGCTGCTGTTGTACAGACTAGCATGCACACTGCTGCTCGTGAAATAATTGCTATTGCCAGTCCTCTGGGATGATCCGATCCTGCACTCTGTATGCTCTTCACCTGAGCTGTTCTGAACTCTGACCTGAACCAGCGAGCACAGTCAAATCCAGCCTTTAGAGAGTGCTAAACTGCCGATACAGCAGTGTGTGTTTTTGTGAGTGTGTGCCTGTGTGATGAGGCCTACTGGAGTGTGAATGGAAGTGCTCTGTGTCAGGACCATGTGGCCCGGGTGCAGGCGAGGGTCCCTGCGTGAATCCTGAGTAAATAAAAAAAGAGGAGGGGGAACAACTGACAAAGGAAGCAAAGCCCCTGCTACAGCCCACATTGGCAGCCATTTGGACTCTTGAATGTGCTAAATGCTGCTTATGCCGACTGAAAGGTTCTGGAGAAAAGGAGGGAAAAAGAGGCTTAAAATCTCATTTTTTCCCTCCCTTTCTCGGAAAGGGAGCCTTGAAGAAGAATCGACCAAAGGGAGGAGGGAGCTGTAGGGGCAGTGCTGCAGGCTGAGGTGAGGAGATGGCATAACAAGACAGGGCCTGCGTTGTTCCCTGTGCCTTTGAGGGCTTGAGGGTGAGCACTATGGTGTGGGTCACTGCTCTCTAGCATGCACCCCTCTGCTTTCCTGTTTAAACACTGAGGTCGAGGCATCATGCAATATCCTTGTGCTTTCCTGCTGAATATGGCGGAATCTTCATGAACATGGCTGAGCAGCATAACCCAGTGGGTTGGGGGAAGCTTTAGCTCTAGTGGGTCCTAAATTAGTCACTTTAAGTACAGCCTCTGTAAGGCACTGCCTCCACATTTATGCTCCATTACCCAGAAACAAATGCCCAAGCCAAGCGAAACGCAAATCTACTGCTAAGTCACAATGTGAGGACAAAGCTTGGCCTTTGAGAATATGAGCTAGATACACAGCATGACGATAGCGTGAAGAACTTTTCCCATTAGTACTTGGTGCCAAAACATTGCTGACTTAAAACTCAAATTTTCAACTTTCGAAGAGTAAAAAACTATTTTTACATGTTGTTTGAATTTGGAAGCAAATCATTTTTGACATATTTGCATGACATGACCCAGAGTGTTCCATGGCAGATTGCCTTTAAAATCTTCAGTGTACAGTACCCTTAGCGTCATCTCTGAGCACTAACCTTGGAACATACCATGCCCTCTAGCCATGTAGCCAACACATTTATATCCGCAGGACTTATTTGTAGCATCCTGCAGGCAAACAGTCTCTATACACTTCTCTTAGAATTCAGGACACACATCACTGGCCACATCATCAGCGACAAAATCTCCCAAAATTCTGTTAATGTGAGAGCATAATATTTACTGACATCCTAGACTTTTAGTGAGGCATAAATATGGCGGTAAAAGTGTAATAATCAGCTTTACTGTCCATGCATGCATGCTTACATCAGGGACACATTTTGTTGGGATAACACAAAGAGGGATGGAGTGAGGAGAAAGAGGGAATAAAGAAGGAGGCCAATAGGGCCTGGCTTTTTTCATCCTTCAAGGGCATTGCTTTTGCACAAGTGCCTGGGGCTACACTCCAGCACCTCTCCTCCCTGAGGCCTTTCGCCTGCCTCCTAATAGCCATGCCCATCTGTGTCACACAGGCAGATGATGGGATGCTTCCCCTTCCCTTTTTTCCACTCTCTCCCTCTCTCTGTCTCTCTTTTTTAGCAGATTGCACATCCACACAGGTTAAAATGCCAGAGTTGCCAGGGAACAGTCAGAAGCCATTAGTGTTTGGGACAATTTGCCCTGCAGCACTTCTTCTCTGGCTCATAAGAAAGGAGTGGGGGCGGATGTAAATCACCAACTCGCCTTTAGATGTAATGAGGGTGTACAAGTTTGTCCTCCTTTCTTTCTTTCTTTCTTTCTTTCTTTCTTTCTTTCTTTCTTTCTTAATTTCTTTCTTTCTGTCCTTATTTCTTTTTTCTTTCCTTTCATTCCTTCCTTCTTGCTTCACACATTTGTATTACCCTGACTACATGCAAACATAAACTTGTTTCCACTTATACTTATAGCTGTAGCTGAGAAGCAGGCTGCTCACATTGTGTACAGTGTAGGAGCACATGCATGCGTGTGTGTGTGTGTGTGTGTGTGTGTGTGTGTGAGGGAGATAGAGAGTTGCTGAAAGCCTGGGAGTCTGATTTCACCCTGCTGGGGAGGCAGGCTGAGCCTAGTGGAGCGGCCAGAGCTGGAGGGTAATGAAGTGACAGGTCAGTCTGTAAATACGCATGGGTTGGCCCGGCCCCGGTGAGGGGTAGGCTATCGCGTTGCAGTGAAAATGGAAACGTCAATAAAATTAATCTGCCATCCTTTTGGCCAGGGCCACTCAGTCTCTCTGCGTCTGGAGTCTACCGAAGTGGCCGTGTGGCCAACAGCAGGCGCAGCTTATGACACCACAACAACAACACAAATTTGTACTGCTACACCCAAAAACGACACGTGTAAACCCCCCTCAACCCTTCCACACACCCACCCACACACACACACACAGGCTTCTCCCCTCCTTGGGTGATGTTATTATTATTGAAGTGGAGAGCAAACTGGAGAATTAGCACGCCGTCTGGGTCGCATTTCTCAGGAAGCCACACACGGTCAGGCTGAGGCTACGGCTTGGCTCCAGTTTATTGTTTTAGGCTTTCCTGAACAAGGGCTTTTACTTAGCCTGGGATTTATGGCATTTGCTGCTAATGAATGCCCATTCTACAGTTACACTGCTCACAGACCCTGTCCACTATTCCCATATGTGTGGGTCTGCAGTGGCAGTTTCTATAAGTCTGTGCAGAGAGCAGCGTCACCGCATGCCCTCTGTTTCACTCTTATGTGCGCCTTTGCACTAATGATATGAAAGGGACACAGCACTCGGTAAAAAAGAAAAGGGGAAAAAGTAATATAGAATGTAAAAAAAGTTGTAGAGAAGAGGGACGTCTGCACTGTCCTTGTATTCTTCATGTATTTTGCATGTGATTACTCCTCCAGTCGGATCATTTTTCTTTCCTCCTGTTTAATGTTATTACTTCAAATATTTATGTGAGATTATGGCTTGTGTAGGTGCATGTGATTGATGTTTTCCCAAAAACAGGAAGACATACAAGTCTGGATTTGGAGAATGTCGGGGTCCTGCAATGCCTTAGTGGAGAAGTTTTACAGATACATAATTTAGATGCCCTCAAGGAAGGCTTTCAAGGCATTTTTGCCTGAGGGCAAGAAAAAATAACCACGGCTGCTAAAAGTAAATCATTTTTGCTAATGCACAGCTAATGGTGCAGAGGATCAGGAAGAAGGCGAGGGTTTGGGATTAGAACTTGGGTTTAAAGGAAGCGAGCCTGCCTTGATATGCGCATGTTTCCTGCCCAAATCAAACACTGACAGGCTTTAATGCTGCACAAAGCTTCCATGCCCCTATCATGCAAATGAGCGGGCGGGAGGGGGAGGGACCAAGTGGAGATAGACTACACTCTATTATGTGTGTCCAAGTGCAACAATGAAACACTACTGCGCACTTCCCACTTACTATTCCTTAACTATTCCTAAGAAACAACACTCAGATCCGCTGTACGTTTTGTTGGTATTTGTATCAGTGTTAACTTTATAAGTTTATGTATAATATTTATAAGTAGGTTTGACTCATGCAAATATATCCTAATTAATGGCATGAGCTCCAGTCTAGGAAAAGCAGCTTTTACTATCATCTTCTTGCCTTCGGATTTCTTTTACCTAGTCATTCTGTTGACGGTTCAGAATTTTATTTCAATCAAAATCAGATCCAATAACCTCCCATCCATGATTGAGGTTACATTAGAAAAAGTGCATGAGGCTGTAGGAGATTATGTTCCGTTTCTAAAGAGCTCTCATTTTGACCAGGAGACGGCTTAGACAACAGCGTGGCCTCGCCTGGTACAGGTGACGATGACGACCCGGACAAAGATAAAAAGCGGCAGAAAAAACGTGGCATCTTCCCAAAGGTGGCTACCAACATCATGCGAGCATGGCTCTTCCAGCACCTCACAGTAAGTGTTCTTTTACTTGCTTTCTTTTACACCCTTATACATGATAACACGCATCCAATAATACACACAAACCGCATTCATGAACAAAATGTCTGTATACTCACCTGAATGCGCACAAATCAAAGTCAGATTGACTTACATTTACATTGATTTATATTGGTATTTTCCTGGGGTCAACCCAATCAGCTGCTGGCTTTCCCCTGTTGAAAATGGACTTAAACCACTGAGACATGTAGCCTGAGCTTGCACAACACTCTCCACATTCTTCCCCTCCAACCACAAAGAGGCTTCCTAAACCCACAACAATTTTCTAGTATCTCATTACCTTTCACTCAAAAGTCTGTGGCTAACAAGAAGGAAATAGTCATTATAGTTATTATCAGTAAAGAATTAAACAACCCCTTGTTTATTCATCTTTATTATATATTTCTGTTGCACATATGCTCAGTGCAGCAATCACACTTAAATATTTACAGGATGCATTATAGAAATTGTGTGCTGTGATTAGGGAGGGCATATGACATCCTGACTGGTGTTTGGTGTGTCTTTGTGAGTGGGTTTCCTGGGTAAGCTGGGTAAGAGCAGGCCAGAGGAGGCCAGGCTGGTGGGGGTGACTGAGGGGCCAGAGGCGGTCATGTTCCGTTGCCCTCTCTGATGTCAGGACATGATCGGAGACTAGAAGCTGTATTGATCTGGACCCAGAAGGTCAGGTTACATGCAACTCTGTTCCTGAGCACGTAGCTACATAAGGGGCTATGCAGGAAGTTGAGCCATGTGTGTCTGTCAGTTTGTCTGTGTGTGTGTGCATATGAAGACAGTGGCCTTATGCCCTGTGATCTGTATGCGTCACAAGGTCACATGCCCTTTGTGGCCATGCTGGCTGTAGCACCCCCAATGCAGAAGCGTTAACCCGAGCCCTGATTACCTAAGCAAAGCCCAAATAATGAGGTCCTGCAAATGCAGCCTAATTGAAAGGCCTGTAAATCCATTACATATTGGTCAGGGATAATCATGAGCTGTTTAATCACTTTTCCTATTCAAGAGCAGTGAAGCTTCAACAGCCGAGCCCTGAACCTTGCCATGTGCTTATTATTCCCATCATTATCAAAATGACTTCACAGCTGTTCATGACTACATCTCCTCCGCTGGAAATTTTCAGCAAATCAGTAAAACATGTTTCATTTGAAAATGAGTGTTCGGGAGAGATAACATCACAGGCGTTACGTTTTCTTAATTCGCTCTCTAGCTTCTTCAAGCTTGACGAGTGGGAAGAAAAATTTAGAGGCCTCCTTTGAGCCACCTACCACGGTGTTTTTTTTTTTTTTTTTTTTTTTTTTTACACACACGCCTCCTGGTTAATTTACTTGGCTCACACCATGCAGAAATTTCTTGCTTTATTGAGGGATCATTAGGCGTTTTTCCTGGCGACTCAAGGAATGCCTATTGTAGGCTTCTCTTAGCTACTGCGATTGCACTGCAAAATGAATGCTGATTCATGGAGAGCTATACAGCCTTTTCCACCAATTTTCTTTAGAATTGTTTTAAAATAGTGAATGAGAAGAGGGAGAGAGAGAGACAAAAAGAAGAAAGGGAGAGAGAGAATAAAGCCCGATAGATTAAGCCTCTGAGTATTTTTTTTTTTAATTCATGGAAGTACAGCTTTCAAGACCCCATTTTCCTCTTCCTTTGGTAGCGCTCTTGCTTCTTACATGTTTTCTCCCATCTTTTTTGGATTCTTTTGTGAAAACCCCTGCTTGGACTTGTACAAGCAATAATCCTTTCCAATTTAACCTACCTTTATAGTTTTTTCTAGTGGAAAAAAAGACCTAATTGAATTATCCTCTACTACTTACTACAGCCGCTATACAATTCCTTACTTGGTCACACACACATACGCATACCACACACTAGCACATCCAACTCTTTTACTTTTTACTATAATTTGTTAAGCAAATGTATTTCCTATTTCAGGATGCGTTTGTGCTAGAGAGAATTCTTGGGGACTTTGGCCCCTGAATGGCCTATTGGGGCATTCTGGCATTCAGGCATTCATTAGAGAGGGCAGAATGAAAGGAGTACGGTTGTATTTTCTCAAATGCTCAGGCCAGCATGGAGCTACTCTTCCATGAGCTCCAGGGGTCTCTCTACATATGTTCTCAACATCCAGCCATTGTCACCTTTTCTGAAAAGCTCAAAAGGACAGCCCCCCTGCCCGTGTGCGGAAAAACAACACAGGCCAACAGTAACAATTGTTGGCTTTTGGATTCAGTATAACAAAATCGATGGCCCTCCCCTCTCCTGCCTCCCCTGCACACTTTGACCCCACACTTTCATGGGAGAAATCTCACTGAGCTTTTCGCCATTACAATTGTTTCTGCTTAAAAGGACCGCTTCAGTTGGCACAGACCAACAGCTTCCTAGGGGATGGGAAAGATGCCTGGTCCCACACCATCCTCTATGAAGAATGCAAGACCGAAATGTGTTTGTGTTAGTTTAATGCACTCTCATACAGCATGTAGTAGCACACAAACCAGCATCTTTCAGCAGACTGGAGCAGAGATCAGTTGGTGTAAACTGGCCTTGCACACTCAGTGGCTGTCTGTCTTTTCTCCCAGCTTTTCTGGATGTTTTCCAGTACTATTAGGAAAGGGGAAATCCCAGTGTGTTGCTATAAGCTTTCCCATAGTGCAGCAAGCTTATGTTATCAGGAAGGTAAACTTCTCAGCAGGGTAGATTCCACTGCTAGGTTTTATGTGCTAGAAGAAAGGAAGACTGGGGTGGGGGGGAGGATATGCAATAAGGAATGTCTACTAGATTTGACAAAAAGTGTGAGGGCACTTTGTAGCAGAAAACTACTCTGAATTCTCTCAGCTTGTTGGTGCCCACATCCTCCCTCCTCTAGAGAAGCCCTCGCGCCCCTGCAAAGACAAGGGTCGGCCTTGCAATAAAAACAGGAAGCACTCAGATACAAAGATACCACTCCAGGCCTGGCCTGTCTTTTCACTAACGTAAACCTTCAAACACCAGTGAATATAAATAGGCCCCTTTGAGCAGGCTAGGAACAAGGCTGAGTGGATTTCTACAAGGGTCGTGTCTAGAGTTGGTCAGATGGTGGAACGGTAGCATGCTCTCTTTCTCAGTCTTTCTCTGAGATCAAGCCTCTCAGGTTCTGTGCCATTCTGCCTCCTGACTGGCCTGATTGGGAAGTGCTGCTAAGCTGCAAAGCCAGGTGTATTGCCCCCCTGGGGTCACTGAAAGAGATGTGATAGATCCCATGACCATTTTGGAGGTCTGTGGGAGAACCTAATAGCACATTAGCACGTCTTTATATGGGCTTATGTTATAAGGCTCATTTTCAGCCTGTAACGTCCATCTTATGGTGTGAGGGTTCATAGCAGCCACTGATCATCTATGCTGAAAGGCTACTTGAGAATGAATTATTGATTGTTTCAACATAAGTTTTTAGACATAGATTGTTAGAATACATTTTACAAACTATAGTTTTGGGAAGTTTGTTGGTTTATATGCTGTTGTTAAAATGGGTTAAAAAAAACATCCATGAGGACATTAATCTCACTATTACCTGATCATGGACACACAGGGCTACAGCATTCACAGCCCCCTACGGAATTGTAATTGCCATAGTAACCCAGTGTCACCTCCAGGTCACTCCCTTAGAGACGTGATTTTAAAACCCTTTGGAAAATGAACCGATACACAAATAAACAGGTTAAGCCAATAATGCACATGTCCAGGTCTGCTAAGAATGTTTGTCCCAGAGGACGGTAGCAAACTAACCAGTTATGTTCTTTCCCTGCCTTTCTAAATATTCCTAATCCAGATGTATAGTTCTATCTTTCTGATGTTAAACTGGTGCAGCACATCTGCTAACATTTTGAAAGATTGGGTGCATGTGCCGATACACACATGCATGTACACACGCACAAACACTTACATGGATGTTCTATTCCTTTACACTTTTAAACGAGCTTGTTCCACATTCCTCCTTCATCACGTTTGTTTCAACATGTCAATGCTGTTAGAGCTAATACGTTGGCCATTCATAAGACGTGATTTCATTTAGAGCCTGGTTTGTGCTTGTTTTGTGTTCAGCTAGAGGTGGGGTGAGGTGGCCATTGGGGTGCCATGAGGTCAGAGGGGTGCAGGGGCTCAAGGAGGCCTACACACTAATCTGTCATGTGCTCATTTGCTCCCAAACCCCGAAGTCAGCTCTCCAGTCACCAGTGCAACCCAGGCAACAGTTTGGTTCAGCGCCAAAGTTGCGTGTGCGTGCGTGCGTGTGTGCGTGTGTGTGTGTGTGTTTGTGTGTGTGTGTGTGTGTGTGTGTGTGCGTGCACATGTGTGTGCACATCCATGTGGCTGTTTATGTTTGTGGCATTCTACCAGGAATCCTAATTATATACATGTATGTGTTTATGGGTTGCTTATGAGAAAAACTAATTGCCAGCAGGGATTGCAGTGTAGCTGTGTTTTTGAAGTTGCTGAAGTAGGAGTAATTACCAACGGGGCAGATCTGGCCTGTGTTTTTGTCAGAAAGTGTGTTCTAGTGCGGACTGCTCAATAGACCCATAACGATGATGCAAGTCATCCCTGTCTGCCATCTGTTCTCTGATTCTCTTGTTCTCACATAGAGCCATAAACCTGGGGGGTCATGACTAGTCTGACTGTTAAACACACGCTCTTTTATGAATTGAAGAGCCATGACAATCAAAACATGGGCTTTGCACATGCAGTATGAATTATGGAAAGCATTTCTTTTTTAGACATGTGCTGTCTGTTGTTTTTGGCTTTAAACAAGAGAGGAGATTAATTTCATTACAAATGAAAAGAAAACTGAGTTTTAAACCATTGATATCAAGATTCCAGGCCTTCTGTGGACTCTATAATTATAAGAAAAGTCACACCAGTCTCTGCATTCCATGTCAACAGCCTTATTGTTAATTCCTGGCTCTGTGTGTCTCAGTGACAAAGCCTTGTTTACAGTACACCTATCATAAGCCCCCAGCAGCTCCAAGTGTTACAACAGCATTAGAGCAGAGGAGTTGCAGAGGAATGGTTTCTCACTGAAAGATCAAATCTGTTGACTTTGCATTCTAATCCTGCTGTCATAATCTCTCTTTAAAGGGTTGATGCCTCTGTGGGACTCTAACATGCTAAAGCATCCCTAAGTGTATTTAAGAGAAGAGAGTAAAACAAAATGACTACAGTAGTTCCTCATGTCTGTGACTCATTGGAATGTGTGGAATTATTGAAAATAAAAATGATTTTTTTTTTCTTTATATATGTACACATTTTTTTCTTGCTGTAAGAGAGCAGGTTATGTTTCAAGGTATTTGCATGAGTAAAAATGAGAGGTTTCACTAGAGGATAGAAGCTGTTCACAGTGTTATTGAGGTTTCACAGATTTCAGCCCAGTAGCTAAGCAGAGAATAACCCAATGTGTTTAAACTCTCAATGCTTCACTCCCAGATGATAGTGCTGGATGTTAGAATGCGGCAGCGCTAGTTTTTCTTTTTACCATGCTTGGCTAGTGAAGCGTGCCACAGGGGCCGCATAGATGGGCGATTTGGCATTCAGAGGTGACTGCACCTCCTCTGACCTGAAGAGAAGCCAAACGGAGCAGAGAGCATGCAGAGCATTGCAGTCAGATTTATAAACTCCAGACCCCAAAAGAGACTCCTCCTACAGCCCACGCTTCTGCAGCAGGAGGCCCCAAACGTTCAACCCTCAGTCAACCATCCACAGCAATAACACTGGTGTGCACACTATGAAAAAGACCTGGCCCTCTACTTCTCCAAACACCACAGTGATGTAATGGGCCGTGGGGGCAAGACGAGATAAACACTCGTGTGTTAAAAGCTAAAGCTGACTGAAGACTTCAGGGGCCAGATGTGTATGTTCTTCACCATGCCATTTTTTAAAATATGGATTTCTCCCTCATGGCTAAATGGGGAACATGGTGGAGTTTAAAACCTCCTTCCTCTCTCCTAGTACCGCTCCGTTCCACCATTCAGTGCCAGAGGTGTTAGCAGGGCTGGACCCTGGCAGGGCATGAGCAGGCTGTGGCATTAATCAGCATGGTGGCTCTGGATCTGAGGAGGGTCCTGGGAGATGGCTTTATGTGCTGCAGGCCTCTATACAGCCCCTTTGATATTCAGCTCACACCAGGAGAAGGGAAATGCATGGGGGAAAGAAACAGCAGAAACAAGGAAATAGCAAAAAGCATGGAAAAAATAAGCAAAGAGGGGGTGTTGCGGAAGGGGAGTGGGATTGTAATCAAAAACCGTCTCAGTTTGTCTGTTTGGTTTGCCATGGGACCCCCCAGAACCTACTGCTGCCATTTTGTGTTGTTAGTTTTTAAGCCTTTTTCCTCTTCTGTTGTTGTTTTGGCTTTTGCTGATTAAGCTTTTGCTGATTAGGAGAATGTGAAGTCACCGTGTTAGGTACCATTTTGGTAGTATTAGTCATCTGACTAATTTAGCATAGCTAGTAAGATAAGCTTAGCCAGCTTAGCTAGGAGAGTTTTCAAATAAATGGAGTTTTTAGTCATCGTGGGAAGCTATTGTCATGTTATAAACCGCCACAGTAGCACTCATAACAGCTATGGTAAGAAAAATCTACAATTGACAGTAAAAACTAGGGAATCAAAGTTTCAGGGTTTATGTATAACAATGTTTTGTAAACTTTATTGGCATTTTTCGACTTTCAGTGGCTATTACGGGAATACACAGTTTCCTATCACCTGTAATGACTGACCTATTTCAAATCCACCAAACATAATATTTCATATGATATTCTGATTTGTTTGCTAAAAACATTCTATTTAATATTTCCTTTCATTTTAACTTAATGGAAAGTGAGCTTGCATGTTGGTGTGGATGCTTAATTAGAAATTAAAATTAATTAAATTAATTAAAAAAAATAAATAAATTCAACACCTCATGGCATTTGCATCTCTAATGTTTCCCCACCCACAATTTTTGAAGCTGCCACACAAGATGTGCCCACACCCCCTTGCACCACGTGGCATTACCCTGCCTGAATACCTGAGAATCCATGTGATGTTTTGGCACTGATACTCACAAGTACCGCTATTGGCAAGCGCATACCACACCTTCCATGGTAGTTGTAATTCGTGGAAGCATCCATGGCTACACAGAGAAGCACATATCACAGGCTGCCCATTATCAAAAGGAATGGCATGTAGGTTACAAGGAACATGGCACCAAAAAGGGTAAATGCAAATCTAACTACAGCATACTTTGGCTCCAGATGTGAATCTTGTGCGAATATTGATCATTGTGTGCTAGTCCCTGTATCCCCAGGGATTCCAAGGTTCACACACAAAAGCTTGCTCTAAAGCTCACAAACCAAGCTGCTACATTGATTAAGATAAAAAGGCCTGGCGCGATGTGGCACGCTTCTGCAGCCATAACCACCTCCCTGCTTCTCCACCTCTTCCTCCTCTTCTTCTAAGAAACACAAGAAAAGGGGGGAACCTATAATTATCCACACTTTTACGAATGCCACTAAATGTTCATTATTTAAAACCAGCAGCAATTACAAGTTCAAAGGGGTTTAGAGGGCCAGCAACCCGCATAATCACCAGCAAATGAAGTGCAGCTCATTCGTCACAGCAGAGTGCACTGGCAGGGGTGAATCATACACGTAGTGACAGCAGTGATTTCCACACAGGCACAAAATCTCTGCCACCTCAGGGCTACAGCGTGTTCTATCCCTGCCTGCAATCCTCTTAGGCATGCTGCATTGTGTTTGTCGCGCGCCCCCCCCCCCC
>JAFFST010047619.1:373970-381470 GCA_022414735.1 Noturus placidus
CCCCCCCCCCCCCCCCCCCCCAGCTACCCTCCCTACATGAAAAACATATCAAACTTCACCCTGCTTATTCCTACAATCATCTGCTTGTTGTCCCTGAGTTGGTGGTTGCCAGGCCGCCCACCAGCTTCTCTAGATATCTTCAAAATGTCTTCCACTGCTCTTTTTTTCCCAGACATTCATCTTAGGTTTTCACCTCCAGTGTGCCCAAACCTTATATCCCTGGATGTTTCATTGTGTGTTAAATTTGCTATGAGGTTTAATTCCACCCAGGTACATCTCTGTTACCTTTGTGGATGGGTCACAGTGGCTAATCCTGTCTTCAGGTGCCTGCTTAACACATTGAGATGAGGTCTCAGAGAAGCAGCAGTTAGCTCCAGTTACAGCACACCCTGAGTGAAGGTCACTATGCACGAATCTCTGTATGAAAACACACCTCACCTACTCCACAACAGACCCAGGTGGTGGGCTTTTATTTTTTCTACCTCTCTCACTGTCAATCTCTATCTTTCTCATATCCTGCCTCTCATATCCTCTTTCCCTCTCTTGCTCCATCTCTCCCCCATTTTCCCTTTCCCCACTTTCTCTGCCCTCCCCATATCCCTATCTCTCTCTTTCCCTGGCTATCTATCTGTCCTTCAGCCTTGCTTCATTACTGTAGGTCACCTTTCCTTCCCTGCCCTGTCTTTGTGTCCAACTCCCAGATCAGCTGAACTCTTGTTCACATTAGGGATCCTTGATAAAATCTCCATGGGGACTTGCTCCAGTTCTCCCACTGTTTCCGGCCTGCTGCTCACATTGTGCTGCTCGCTCGCATGGGGCATATTTGCGTCTCCCCTGAATTAAATGTGTTGTTTCCATCTCTTCTTTTGCCTCAGTGATGCGCTGATAATGCTGGATGACTCATTTTTCATGAGAGGAAACTCCTCTGAGAAGGCAAGAGTTTGCTGTTTCATTAAGTCCCCCATCCAGGCAGACATGTGCATTCAACAGAGCCCATGTTTGCCCATGCAAGTGTGTGTATTAGAATGGAATCCATTGAGAGATTAATGGCCTACTGCTTCTATATCATTGATTATCTCCATGCCATTTTCCCTCTTCCTGCACAGATATTAAAAAGTAATGAAGCCTATGGAGAGAAAAAAGAAGGCAAGCCTTCACGCGTCATTTTAAGTTATTTGGACTCAAACCGAGAGGGATCTCTTTAAGGCACAGTTTGAGTGGAATTAAGTAAATAAATGTAGGGAGTGACATGGGAGAAACGTGCTGTGACTGGGAAAGATGTGTGTTTAAGCAAAGACAACCTCGGACGCATAGAACAAGCTTTGCAGATGTTAACAATTCTTCCTCGTAGCATTCCTAGTGTTGAAACTGCTTGTAATTGCTATAATAGATGTGGTAACCACTGACAGTAATGGAATTGTGGAGAACCCATCTCAAGCCCCCAGAATTAGAGTGATCTGCAAAGCCGCTTCAAGATGTCTGCCGTATGTCTTTAACCACAACAGCCAAATGCACTCCATCTTGGCTTTCTTGGCTCAGGCCCCCTCATTGGTTTGCCCAAGGGGTGACTGGACCCATTGTCCTCTGTGTTCTACAGCCATGCTAACCACCTCCACCCCAGGCCCCAGACTGGTCAGAAAGACTTAAAGTTCCCCTCTATAGTGGCCCTGGTGTAAGGCAGCAGGGTTCGCTCACAAAAATGACTTCCTGAGACATTAATGTCAATCAGCAGATTGAATGGGCCTCCCAGTCCTGGCCATTGAGACAGGCTAAAATCTGAAGGTAAATTTGAATTGTGTTATTGTAAACCTGGTGGGAAAATTTTTTGCCTTGCTCAAGCTTTTGGCAATGGATAATGACTTGTGTTTTATTATTATTATTTTTTTTTTTCCTAAAAGAAAGCAAGCCTTCATGCCTTCACAATGGAGCTGCACTATCAATAGTGCAAGCATTACTAGAGCACTTACGTACACCATTATAGTAGTATGGACTCTGATTACTGCTGATCAAAGTCTACTGTACTTTCTCTTGCTTGACTGCATTGTGAAACATTAGTGGAAGCAATGGCTGGGTGACGGAGTGTGAAATGTAAGTGCATTAAAAAATTCAACAACAGCTGTCTTACACCTCACATCAGACTGATGCAGTAGTGAAGGGCCTTAGGTTACAAGTTAGAGGTTATGTTACATTCCTGATGAGGGAAGGAGCAGTGGTGGTGATGGGGGTAGCTGAATAAGTTGTTGAAAAGAACACAGATGCTTGTCAACAGTTTCTGAGCCACGGAGTCATCAGAGTGCATTTTAGCCCTAGAGGTTAATAGCCTTCCCCTGTATTCCTAACCTGCTATAGTCCAGAAGACCTCTGCACTCTCAGGCCTAGATTCTTTGCTGTGGATGAAGCACCAAGCCTGAGCTGAGGGTCCCCTGTTTGTGGCTTGGGTCAGTCCAAAAAGCTCTTAGTGGATCTCCAAATCTCCCTTTATCTTCCCTTCTAAGATAGCGTGTGAGCTTTGTTAGTAGTGGCTATGTTTGGATTACTTGAGCTCCCTTTGATGCCTCAGTATGAGGTATAAGGAAGAGGTAGGTTGCAATTTCTGGGAAATTTACTAGATTTAAGGCTAGATTTATGTGTTTATTAACTTTATTAGAGGGCAGTGTAATGTAAATCAAGAATTAAAGAATATGGATTTTATGAAGCTTGTATGTGTTTGAGAGAGATATTTCAGTGTGCTTTGAGGAGCATTACACAGATGAGAGTCAGACTCTCTGTCAGGTCCCTGGACTGCAGCGTGATAGGCGCTAACATGCGTTGCTGATCGGGTTAGCAGGAGACAGGAACGTTTGTGGCTTCCAGGCTTTTTTCACGTTTCATTAGTTAGAAAAACTGTCGGCAAGAAAAAAAGGGCAGCCACGTTTCTGATTCAGCCCCCGCAACAGTCCCATCCCCCTCCCCTCTCTTCCTCTAATAAGTGGTAAGCTGAGCAAGCTGATGGTCATCCTCCCATGAGGCCGTTGGGCAGTTGCCAGCTTCCTGTCTGCTTTGTCAGTGGATAAAACCAGTAACAAACGAGGAGTCTATAGCCAATCCAACCGACCAGGTCAGGGGTCAGAAGGCCTAGGGGCAGGATTGTGCAGAAGAGCACTACAGGCTAAAGGGGCTACTGGAATGCTCTTAAAAGAGGCTGATATGGCACTGCTTAAATCCCTCCAGTCCTCTATCTGCCCTGTGCCTCTAAGAGCCATTTAAACTCCTCTTCCATCTCAACTTTGAAACATGGAGATTGTCGAAGCCTCCAAGGCACTTCAATTAACAGAAACTACACTGCCTGGATGCAACACAGAAGATGAGCATTTCTGAAAGGTCCGTATGAAATTCCTGAATGCAGCATACCACAGGTACCACTGAAGGATTGAGGTTTGGTTCAGCTCTGTCTGTCATCAAGAAGTGTTCCTGCAAATGCTAATGGAGTGGCCTTTAGCTATGTGTAGTTTTTCTTTTTTGTTTCTGCTGGCTCGAGTGTCTGTGCTTTCACAAGAATGAGAGTGTGTGTGAGTGGAAGGGTTTGGCCTCTCTGCTGAGATGTTGTTTAGTCCTCTCTCAAAGCTGGCTAAATGGACACCATGCTTGACTTCTACACTTTTAGCATCATTAACCTACAGGAAGTGGCCCCTGCAGCTGTTTGCAGCCTGCCCCACATTCCCAGCTAATGGCTAAATGTTGGGCTTACTCTTCTGAGAGTTTTGACCTTAAACCTAGTTTGACATCACAGATTTGCTCTTATTCTTTTGACATTATGCTCTAGCCTTAAAGGTTTTTGTTTGTCCTGCTGGTGTTCCAACGGAAATTTGCTAAGTTTAGCTATTTTAGGTTAATCTCCCCAAAGAATCTCTTCCTTGGAAAAAAGATGTGTTGTCTATGTAAATACTCCTTCACATTAGCTTTGTACTTCAAAAAAGAGAGAATTACAAGTGCCACGTCTAGAAGCAAGCTTTGTGGACAAAACACATGACATTTTTCTGTCTATAGCTAAGCCTTTACTATAGTCATAGATCAGACCCTTGCCCCATTCCAGTCTCAAGCTCAAAACAAAGCATCGCCACAATGAGAAGTAAAGCTTAAGATCAACTGCACAATCCTGAGACCCTCTCAGTCATGGGGATGGCTGACTGAAGGACTCTGGGTTCTGTGATTAGGGTAATTAGTGTTGTTGTTGTTGGGTTTTTTTTTCAACAACTGAATTATGCTATATTGGAGAATCCAGATCTTTTCAACATTCCCAAGCGAACAATAACCCCCTTTTCTTGCAGTAGTGTAAGCAATGTATATGAAAGAATGAAAGAAAAGACTTGGAGCCTTGGGGATTTTGGAACTGGGGAGATTGGGATTGTGCTGAAGCAGTAGTTGGGGGTAGTTAGATGCCTAATGGTCTAATGCCTGTGCCATGAGGAATCTAGAGTCTGTTGCTTATTGGTGCCATCCAGACCGATAAAGTCATTACAGAGTCTGGTAAAACAGAACAGGGGACATTGCTCAAGGGAGGGGGGAGTTTGGTGGGGGCTGGGTATGTCTTGAGTTGTTTATAGTGACCAAATGTCTACATAATGAGGAGTACATGAACATTTTGACATTGTAGAGACATTTTATCATATACCTTAACAAAATGACAAAATTATATTACAACACTATGTGTTATGTATGAGAGAGAAAACATCAGGGTTCTCAGAAAGTGAGGGATGTGAAACACTACATATATGAATTCGTAATTTGTATTGCCAAGTCCATAGCAGGGCCCATGTCTTCTGCTAAGGTCTATCATTTCCATTTGTTACTTTACAATGTGTGCTCAGGCCATTAAATTGGTGTTGGTGTTTATGCACTAGACTAGCCTAATTTGGCTTCAAGCATGAATAATCACTTTATGACAGGCAATAGTGACAAGTGACTGGACTTTGGCATTCTTCCTGACCGAGCCATGGGCTTCTCGCTTTCACTTTTACACCCCTGGCCTGGGATTGACTGCAGTGTCCGTCAATGGATAGCCGTCAGCTGTTATCCCATTACTGCTCCAATAAACAGTCGTGAGCCTCTACTTCAAAAGGATATGTGAATGAAGATAACAATAAGAGCCTTTGATAAGCCCATTGTGAAGAGTTTCTGCAACTGAGTTTTGCTCTGATGGGTCTTGAGAGTAAGGCAGCACGAGTAAGCATTTACCTGAACAAAGTGAGACACCTAGCTCTAATAAACTAGGTTAAACCCGTAGTGTTTAGGATGAGTCTAGGAGAGAGGACTGAATTGGGTTGAATGGGTCGAAGCCAGTGGCTGAATGGATGAGAGGCAGATTCAACCTCTCTTCCTCCTCCTTATCCCTCTCTCCCCTGCAAGGACATGCAGATCAGGTTGCTCCCCTTGAAAGGGCTGGCCGGCCATGGTGAAAAGGGAAGCCACGAACTTGATCTGATGATTAAACAGCCTCATCACTATGGCTGCGGGCCATGGCGCAAGTTGGCAGCGAGAGAAACAAAGAGGGGCTTTTGTCCCCAAGTCATAAGGTCCTCCCCTCATCCCTACTATTACTGCTGCACCCCGCCCTCCACATGCACACACAGAACATCTCGAGTGTGGATTAGGCTGCATAGAGGCTATAGAGTATATGAGATGCTCAGATTGTGAGCGGCTGATTTGTGCATGCTCTTAGTAATACGGCTTGTTAATTTTCAGATTCTTTAGTGGAAAATCAATATCAAAGTGGAAGAAGCCCAGTTCACTTAATAACTTTGGATTTGAGGGCAGCCCCTGCTATGAACCAAAGTTAAAGACTAAACATTCTAGTAACTGTCCGCCGAGTGTTTCTTGGCACTGAGTACTGTGCGTGTGTATGTTGCCCTCAGATAGCCTTGGGAAAGAGTGTGGGAGTGATTGCTTTTTAGCCCTAATGCATGTTTGCCCTCAGCAGCCCTGTTCTAGGACATCCTCAGGGGCTGACTCACCCCTCCCTATTACCCCTCCCCATCATGCCAGGCGATTTGCTCTTTTTGCAAGGCAACAGTTTGCTTGGCAAGCGAACTGATAGCCAAAGTTGTTGGAGAACCTTGCACGTCTTCACTGAACATAAATTAACAATGTTGAGCAAAACACGGCACTGGCACAGAGCCAGCATTGCAGGATAAGAGTGGATACAGTGATTGTTGAAGGGCCATAGCTAAGGAAATAAAGACAGGGAGAGAGAGACTGAGACAGAGGCTGTCTGTCATCTCTGTGTGGCTTCTGGTACCCAGGAATCCCTTAGATAACCATTTTATTTCAAAAGAAATAGAAAGTGTAGTGGCACTGCATCATGCTTGCACCATGCTAACTGTGGCTCTGTGGTCCATCACAATGCAGAATCCCAGGGAAGTGTATTTGTGTATGAAGACCTTGAAAGATCATGATACAAATTCTGGGACACACATTCTGGTTTTGTGTATGTATGTGATGGCTCATACTGTGTGTGTGTGTGTGTGTGTGTGTGTGTGAGCATGTGTTCCCAGGGGCTGGGTGTGGCAGTTCAGTTGGCAGTCTGACTCATTGAGCCTTGTTGCATTCTTGCCCGTTTTCACCCTGTTGTCAGGAAGGCGCTTACTCCCAAAGAAAAAAAAAAACAACAAAAAAAAACCCAAACACAAAACACTAACCTCTCTTTAACTTGCACCACCCACACCACCCACACCCACACCCCCCACACACACACACACACACACACACACACACACACACCTACACACACACTGGAGACAGAGCAAATTGCCAAAATGCTGTCTTTTACCTTAAACAATGCTCTCTTTTACAGTTAATTACATAAACAAAATGGCACACCCAAGTGTCAGCTCACACGTTATTGGGATATGCTTACAGCTGAGCTGTAAATACAAGATTCTGCAGTTTTTATTCAAATTCAGCTAAACTTGATTTAAAAAAGTCTAGTTTATGATAATTAAGGAACAAGCGTAGTCCTGTTCTCATTTATGTTTTTTCAAATATTCATTGTAATGTGTAAGGTTCACATGTAACGTATGTCAATATTTACCTCATTTTCAAATTTGAGTAGATATTATTATTATTATTATTATTATTATTATTATTATTATTATTAGTATTATTATTATTATTATTATTATTATTATTATTAGTAGTAGTAGTAGTAGTAGTAGTATTGAATAAGCATAATTGAAGAATGTAATATCTGCATTACAACCAAGTTATGATATTGCAGGTGCCTTCTGAAGCTTGTTAATATAATAAACACATTTTTTTGTAGTCACTACCGGGGAGGGGGGGATGGGGTGTGCAGGGTAAGCTATAGAAAGGGTGTGTAGTGTAGGGCATGGGCTTGTGTGTGTAGAAGGGAAAAGCATGTGATTTACAGAGCTTCATTAGCATGAAGAAAACGGCAGGATTCCTTCTCCCCCTGACCTGCAGCCTGTTCCTCCACTGATGAAGTCATCCATCAGTAGCATGGTC
>JAFFST010047619.1:383970-406413 GCA_022414735.1 Noturus placidus
TGGGCTTCATTCAGCAGGGGAATTCAGCGGAGTTCAGAGGAAGTGCCAAGTGGAATGATCAGCATGTTACAAACAATCTGTAGCTGTAAAAAGTGGAAGTGTGCAGTGTATGGATATCTACTGGGGGTGGAGCAGCATTGCTGCCACTGACAAACTTGTTTCACTCCCCTAACAGGCAAACGAGTGTGTGTCTGTGTGTGTGTGTGTGTGTGTGTGTGTGTGTGTGTATATATATATATATATATATATATATATATATATACACATATATATAGTGTGTGTGTGTACATGAGCAGTTGATTAGGGTGGAGGTCATGACTAAACATGCACACCATTCTGTTAGTGTAACCAAAGCAGTGCTCTGTGTTACACAACTCACTTGGCATGGAAACATGTTAAACACATAAACACCAACACTGAAATTCTTCATACAACAATAAGGTACACATTTCTGTTTAAGCCACGAGTATAAAAAACTAAAAACGATCTTTTTCCCCCCTCAGCACCCATACCCATCAGAAGAACAGAAAAAGCAGCTAGCCCAAGACACAGGCTTAACCATCTTACAAGTAAACAACTGGTAAGTCAAGTCTTGATGTTGCTATCTCTGTCACCAGCATAGCTCGGTCTTTCATTTTTGAAAGTCTTCACATGCCTCTCCCTTCCAGCCATGGCTAGACTAATGCTCATAAACTGTGAAAAGCATTTTATTTACAGTCATTCCCTTTCCCTCATCCTTCTCAACCTTCTGATCCTCCATGGCTAGCAAGCAAACAAGCTATCAGTAAAGCATTTAGCACCAAGTCACCACTCGCTGTTTGATATATATTTATTCACTTTGATATGTTTAAGCATAAAAAAAGGAAGATCTTACGCCTCTGCCCATGCTCCCAACCGTGATCTTGCTTCCTCTATCACTTGCAGTGCCAACAACGTCACCTAAAGCCCCCCCAGAACCTTTTCCCATTTTACACATGCTATATGGTGGATTAAGGCTCGGGTGGCCTGGCCAGCACTGCCTTTGTACATGGCTTAGCACATAACTGGGGATGGTGGATTAAATAAAATGATCACAGAAGCAAAGAAATGATACAGGAATTACTTATCAAAATGCTATGCCTGGTTTTATCTGCAGCTTCATTTTGTTCAGTACATTCTGTCGGTGATGTTCAGATTAATCGAACTGACAGCTTCTTTTCACATTTATGGGAAAGGTATTTGCACGGATTTTGGCTTTTTACACAAAAGTAATTACATGGAACTCCATTTTTATCATTCTAATTCCACGTACGAGGTTTCTATTTACAAATGAGAAGTCCCTGCCTTTTATTTACAGCCTTTCTTAATATATTTATCAAAGCTGGTTCATTTACAGAGTGCTCTATCTGTTCTATACAGGCAGGCCGACATTAACCAAGCTTTTAGGTTTATCTGCCTTGCAGGCTCACAAGCCACCCGAGGGTCAATTGATTTTTTTTTGGTTCTGTGATTCATTTTTTTTTTTACTTCATTTTCCCTGGATCACAATGAGGGACATGCCTGGAGAATTAGCCTGGTTTGTCTGCCTTATCTGGCAGCCAATTTTTTTTCTAGGGAAGTCAAGCTTCTTAAATTGACCACAGGAACTGCCGTTATCTGCCTTTAATGCACCCTACAGTGTGGATAGCATTTCAATTACACTAGTAACTAAAGATTAGCCCCGGCTTGGCTATTTCATGCCTCTTGCTGCCATTTCAGTGCGCCATGCACCTTAGCTATAGGAGCAGAAAATTGAGTTGCCTTGCCTGTGTCATGGTGATTGATGCAGATATAGACTGCTAAACTGAAAGGGGCTGGAATGAGACAGACAGAAAGAAGAGAGACAGACAGATAGACAGAAAAGGCAAGTACCCAATTCATTTTAGGCCCTGAAATATCAAAAACACAGCATGGTGGTAATGCTTGTGAAGAGGCTACAGGAGTCTGGTGGATAGAGGCATCCTCATTATGGCTACTCTGCCGTGAGAGAGAGTGATAAGACCAACACTCACTCTATTCCTTCAGAAGAACGCTTACCTGTATGAAATGGATCTAACAGTGCAAAGCTTCGAAAGATGAGCCACAGACAGGATACTGTTTTTTTTCTTCCACCAGTCAGGTTGAGACATTGAGTTAAATATGTCTTTGTTCAGACAACCAAACCCCCACCCCCCACCCCCCACCCCTGTCCCGGTGTCTTCTTGTCCTGCTGTAGGTGGTGTAGAGATCAGGATATGACAGACCTCTGCCATATGAAATTCCTGTTGATAGGCCAAAAAGACTCTGAATTCCTGCTCTAAACAGGCATTGTGTATGGCTTTGCTTTGATATCGGGCACTGGCGTGGATCTAGCCGACAGCACAAAGAGATAGCAGTAAGAAGAGCGAGCCAGAGAGAGGGCAAGAAAGAAGGTGGGGAGGGGTTGGGGTTAGGGCAACGTCTTCAGTTTCCAGTTGTCCCTTAGGGGAGGATGTGCTGAATCACGGCTTTGTCCTAAGGCACAATTGGCCCTGGAGGATGGCACAAGGGCGCTCTATATGAATGTCAGTAGATGGCGCAGCTCTCTCTCTCTCTCTCTCACCCTCTCTCTCTCTATCCTGCGTCCTGCTCTGCCAGCAATCCTCCCTTACCTGCCCATGTACCTGCTCTCACCTAGGCTGCCCTTAGGCCAACTCCAGCTGTGTGCTTATGTCTGGGTATCTGTCATGCTGTCCTTATACACTTCCTAACTATTCTACTATATCGTATTGCTCCCAATGACTGAACTCACCTGCATGAGAGAGAGAGAGAGAGAGAGAGAGAGAGAGAGAGAGCGCAAGAGTAATACCTACTGTAAGACACTCCTACGGTGCAGGTTAAAGTACAATGTGGCTGCAGATGTTTGTGTGCAAAGGTGGGGCATTAATAGCTCTTCAAACAATAACCTGGTTTGATTGCAGAAATGACACAGCATCCTCAGAGATAAAGGCTGCACTGAGGTGGCTATTAGTCAGCCTTTAAAGCAGCTATGATTATTTACATTTTGTGGGTTTTTGAAGTTGAGCAAGCATAGCCAAAGTGTGATTTGTTTGAGTTTGTGTATGATAGCATGCTGTTCTGTCCTGAGGTAAAGAGAAGCCAGAGAGAGAGAGAGAGAGAGAGAGAGAGATGGGATGCTCCAGCTGCAGTTGTCATTCTCAAAGCCTGTGTGTTATTCTATCAGTCTGGGCTAAATGGGGCCTGACCGCATCCTTTCATGTCTTAGCATCAGGCTCAGCATGACATGCCTCTGCTTTACTAAACACACTGACCAAGCATTAGTTACCCCCCCTTCTTTTCCCCAGCATAGCCTGCCTGGTACACTGCTGTTCCACAGTCTGAAAGATGAGTCTGATGACAGACAAACACAGAGAGAAATACTAAAAAAAGGAAGGAAATCAGCTCTTGTTGGGTTGTCGCCTATTGTGAAGCACTGGACCATTTCCCTGCCACCAGAGTCATCACTGCTGCCACGGCTATGGATCACCAATAACAATAAGGAGGGCACTGTGCCATGTTCTATTTTTACCTCCTCTTCCCAACAGATATGGTAGCAAATGAGAGAGTGGAATGGAGAGCAATAGGTAACTTATTTAAAAATAGGGCGGAGAAAAGAAACCCCCCTCTCCCCCCTCATCCCAGCTGATGAGGTCATTTGAAATCATCACTAACCCTAACCTCCCATTGAAGCTGCAAAACAGGAGCCATGCTCAAATGCTTAAATGCTATATCCAAATGCCTACATCCAAAATCTTAATGCAGCATCTAAACTTGATTTTCATCTTGCGCAAATTAAATCTGCCAACAGTGCCAAGTTACAGCTGAAGTGCCCTCCCAGGCCTCTTTCACCCCTCAAGCCCATGCCAGTCCGGACCAGCACAAGTGCTCCCTGCACTGTCAGCTTTGTTAATGGCTTCGTAACTCTTGCTCCCCTTAAACACTGAAGTGAGACATGCAGAAACAGAGCTGCTTTAGAATTTTTTTTATGATATTTTTTATGACCGGCTTACTTGGCATGTTCAACTGTTATGAAATTCAAAATTATAACTAACATTTTCCAAATGCAACGTAAAAAAATTAATTGGCAGGATTGCATGTCTTTTTTAACTCCTGATCAAGTGCTCGGGATTGTTTATATTTTTTTAAAGCAGAGGCTTTTGAGTTTAGGCACACCCGCTTTTTTGGCTCTCTCATTTCCACACACTTATAACATATATACATATACAGTGTGTGTGTATGTGTGTGTGTGTGTGTATACATGTACACTATGTCTCTCCCACATCAACAGGACAGTTGACTGAAGTTGCTGGTTATCCATATAACATTGACCCACATGGAAATGTCAGGCCTTTTTTAGGATGCCACCTGGGAGTCCCAGCAGCAGCCATTGTGCACCTCTTTCTAAATATACAGCTGCAGAATGAAGTGGAATGAGAAGAGATGAGTAGAGGCCTGGCTAGGGAGCGGCTCTTGCTGGCTGGCAGAGCAGCCACATCATCATCATCCCCCTCATTTAGGACCCGCTAATTGGCAGTTAATTAGCAGAATTGACTCTGTTGTCAGATCCCAAGTGCCTCACCCCCCACACTCCCCCCTCTCTAGGATCATTTGATCTGGATATCCCCCATAGTGCCACAGTGATAATCCCATTTTATTGTGCAGTGAATCTCCAGCGTTAAGAGTAAATACATATCTCACATTTTGGCACGAATACCAGCCCTGTCCTGTCAACACAACAGTCTGTTAATGAAGAAACAGCTCAGTATGTATCAAATATACTCTGATTCCATGTCTACATTTTCCCCACACGGTGAGAACACATTTACATGGGTGTATATTAGTGTGCATGGAGCGTTGCCAGTGCTAGGTGCTGAGCGCTTGGGTATCATTAACAGGACAGGCCCACCTGTTAAAATGGGTGGGTGTTAGCTTGGCAAGGTCTTTATATACTTACTGTGAGTGCTGCCACTCAGCTATGACCACCAGGTTGGCATTCACTGGCTAGTAGTGTCGGTGCATGTTCTCAACATCCTTCATGTGCTAATTTTAATTGTAATTGGATTTAGCAGAATAGTAATAGGATAATCTCACTATTTGGAGAATCAATTTGCAACAATATTAGTGACAAGGATGTGTGTGAGCAGAAAAAGTTGGTGATGTTTATAGAGGGAAAGAAAGAGTGCGCAGTATGGGTGTCTATGTACTCCTCCAATGCGTTTGGTTTGTTTTCTGCTCCTAAATGGCTTGGATTTATTGGTGGGTTGCTTAATAACAAGGGCTGTGCACTTCAGAAGTTTGTGTGGGCGAGCAGCCTTTTTTTTTTTTTAATATAGTAATTTCTGTTTGGGGGGGAATGTGCTGCAAAGGGTAAGAGGCCAGAAGGGAGAGAGGAAAAGAGAAGGAGAGTACAAGGGCAAATAAGTGGGTTAATTTATTTCATTTGCAGGTATGGAGTGTAAACGAGAGGGAGCCAGAGAGAGAGGGAGAGTGAGAGAGGCTAGGAGTGGAGGATTGCAGTTTTCATGAATAAGCAGCTTAATGCGCGTTGGCACCCTGAGTGAGCCTCGCTGAGTCTCCATGCGCCTCAGGCCATCTGTGAGCAGAATAGCAATTTTATTACGTTGTCATTAAACCAATTTCACAGCAGTATTGTTTGTTAATGAGCAGCCGCAAACGAGCGGAGATGTCACGTACTGGAATAGCAGCAAGATTTGTGACTTCTCCTCTCTCTCTTCCTCGCTCTTCCTTTTCTTTCACTTATTTTTTTTCCCTTTCCTCCCTTTTTATCTCTGCCGGTCTTGTTCTCTCTCTCTCTCTCTCTCTCTCTCTCTCTCTCACTCACTCACTCTCTGGATTAGAGGGAGCAAAGGCCCATAAAAGGGAAAAGTGCTTAAAGATAAAATGTAAAGTCTATACAGTCAAGGCTCTGTTTATGAGGTTCCATTTCACTTTAGTGCTCATTGGATGGAATGGTTTCTCCATGATTCTCCTCACAGTACAGCTGTAAGGGCTGTGATATTGGCCTTGATTTGTGCCACCAACGTTAGCCCCACTTTTGTTCGTCAGAGATAATAGATATCTGCGTGCTTCACTGAAAATAAGGAGCAGAACATTTTAAATGCTTTCCGAACAAAGAGAGTAAAGTTTAAGCGTGTAACCATAGTTTGATTCACATTGTCGTTAGGTTAAACATGGAAGCACATTAATCAATGAACCTTCAGTTACACCACAAAAGGTCCTCATTGGCTATGCAAGCAGCCTGGTAGTGCTGGGATGTATGGACCTTGTCACTGTGGAGCTTCCTGTCTGTGTACTCTGGCAGTGCTACTGAGGGGGAAAGTCGCACACAGATCAATTGGCTTTTTCCGCAGCTGACATTATTTATAGAGAGCCATATATCAGCTCTTCCTCCCAGCCCAAGCATGGGGTAAATACAGCCCACATTAGAGAAATAAAGCCTACAGTGTGGAAAGTCAGTAACAGAGAGAGAGAGAAAGAGGCAAAAAAGAAAGAGATTAAAAAGAGGAGTGGGATCGAGGGAGAGTAGTGTTGTGTGGTGCATTCTTCCTGCTGACATTGCAACAGAATAAAAGATTGTTAGAGAAAAAGAGAATGTCCAAGTAAGGGTGTGGGCCTACAGACGTACAAGGAGTGAATTGAGGAGTTTATCGGTATAAAAGTATGGTAGGGTGGTCAGTATTAGGTTTAACAGGTGCATACAGCTGAGCCTGGGGGTATGAAGAGAGTGAGAAGTGGTGTTGGTCACGACAGGCAGCTCCTGACATGACTGATACAAAATAAGCTCTTCCAGCCTGGCCGTCCGGCATTCTCACCTTGTTCAGACATGCCATTTTCTCTCTCTGGATGCTTATTCCTTCCTAGCTTATTCACTCATTCAACCTCATAATCACATCCGTAAACAAGGCCCTAATGTATTTCTAGTACCTGTTTGCTGCTTTCTTTAGAGCCTGAATTTTATCGTCAGTGCCCTGTGGTGTAGAGGTGCATGCCAATAACCCCATCACGGAAGATGCAATAAATCAATAGTCGGTTTTTGTTTCTGTAAGCACCTCATGCCAAGGAGCAAGGCTGTTACAGATGAGGTACCATCAGAACGAGTGCCAGACACTACATAAACGTCCCCAAGCCCTGGAAAGCAATTCACACACTGGAACGCATCCGAAATTTGCGTGAATACCACCACAGTAATTTACCATTTTGCAGAGATGATGAAAAATAGAAAAATCAAACCAGCATCGCTGCTCTTTACTCAATGGAGTTATCAAAGCAGGCAGGCCGCTATCGTGACCATTCAGCATGGCAGAGCTTAGAAACACAATAGAGCTCCATCGCCCACCTCATCCCCCTCACTTGGTCTTATGAATATTTATCAAGCTATCACAAGGGTGATGTTTCAATTTCAGCATGTGCAGAACAACTGTCCTAGTGGATGAGACATAAGCGAAAGGTCAGAAATCGTTGGATGTTTTTGTTGTGTGACGAACAGCAATGTTTTGAAGAGCTGCACTGAGCACAAGGTGTTCCAGGCTTTCACATTTTTGTTGATCTCATAAACGGTCTCCTGTTGGCTATAACAACCTTACTGAAAGAGGAGAGAAGCTATCTCGCTACCTATTACTCTTTCTCTGTGCTCCTTATGGTCCTGATGTAAAGGGAGGTTCAGTGCTTTGCTGCAGGATTTTCATTAGTGAGAGTAAGAGTGTGTGTTAGGAGAGGAATGGAAACTCTTTCTCACTCCGCCTCTTATAGTCTCCACCTTACAATCTATCCTGTAGGTCCATAGGTCCTGGGGTGGAACAGTGAGATAGAGGGGAAAATGAGAACAGTATTATTTTTAGAGTTCATCTAGCTGACTCATCATGCTACTATTGGCTTAATAGTGATGGTTGAATATGAGCTAATAAGAACAGGGCTGTTCTTGAAGAAAATCCAGGAAATGTCCTATATGGACAGATGCCATGCTGAAGCCACTCTGGGATACACTTGTGGTGTAAGGAGGACATGCACACCCCTACATGTACAGCTTCAGGGCTGGACTAGTACTCGCGGGGATCATGGGGTCAATCCTTCCAGCACACTGGACTATTTATACTGGTGATGTGTTGTTTAGCTTGTTGCCCTCAAACATGCCTGGAGGTTTTGTGTGTGTGTGCATGTGTGTAACTACTGAGCCAAGTGCCACATCAATTATTCAAGAGAGGTTCCAGAAAAGCAAGATGTTTAACTGCTGGACCATACTGTCTCTCATTTGCAGGGCTGATATAGTGCTCATAAACACACCTAAACAGGCACAAATGCACAATGGCCATGTAGTATCCCAGTGGAAGTAAAAGTTTTAGGCATTAGGGCAGTGTGGCAGAATCTGTCTCTCTTTCTCTCCGATGCTTAAGGTGGTTTTTCTAATTGCTGAGATGTTGCATTTTCACTGCCCTACATTCACCACTCCCTCAGAAGACAAAGGGGAAAAGGGAAGGAAAATGGGGGCAGCCTTCTACCTACTTTGCGTTCTCTCTGTTCTAAATCCTCATGTGCAATTCAGCGCTATTTGTGTTATGTAAGAAGAATATTTGAAGCCCCTCTATACAGGCTTCCCTCTCTCGTGGCTGCGGCCCATTATATTCCCCACTAGAAGCTCAGAGAAAGACGTTTGATATGAGGCAAAGGAAATAGATTGGCCTTATTTCCTGTCTGACTGTAGCCGCACAGGCACTCGTGTTGCCAAGATGATGCAGTCAATTGACGCTCAATTTTGTTTGAAATCTCACGCCTCCATGGCGTCATTATCAGGTTCCCCTGGTAATCCACAAAGCTGTCTGTTTAGTTCCTGACAATATGAGGAGTCGCGGAGTCTGTTATTCGATTACCAAGGCTTGTGGGACGGGAGGGAGAGCAGAGGGAATGAAAGGCAGCAGAGAGAAAAAAAGGGCCCATATTTCTGATAACATGAAGAAAATGTGAGGTGAGGGTGCAGGGAAATAGAGACTATACCTGCCCTCTGCTGCACAAAAGACTCAAACATGGCTCAATGGAAAGAGAAAACAGTGGTGAGGGGTAATCAGGGACAGGCTCCAGGCCCTTCTCCACTGAAGAGAATGGGACCACTGACCCCAATGCATGACTCTCATTTCCAGGAGGTGGAGTAATGATGGTGGACTTTCTGCCTCTCCCTGGCTGTGGTCAATAAGAGGTAGATAATTGAGAGCATTAATAGCTGAATTGAATGACTGGGCAGTACTGCAGGACCCCCCAAGCCCCCAGCACTGACCTGCAACACCTGACCTCACCATTTACCCTTAAACACCCTTGTCTTGGTGTGTGTGTGCGTGTGTGATTTTGGCACGTGCTCATTGTTTTATATGTTGCTCCCATATGAAATAACCTGAGCAGGAAAGGTGAGTTGAGATTCTTTTGAAGAATGAGAATACCTTACAGCACTGGCCACCTCTGTCAGTCTCTATATGTACAAGGCAGACACACAGTTATGTCGACACACACAGGATGTTTCAAACACACTTCCAAAAGGTGAAGAAATACCCCAAAATTTAGCTGTTTCTCTCTGGTACATGAACTGCAGGGAAAAGAAAGAGAATGGCTTATGCGCTCCTGTATACCCTCATCAGAGGGGGGTTTTCATGAGGGTATTTGGTTGGGCGGGGGAGGTGAGAGTGGGAGAATGCGGACAGACTCCTAATACTTCTTCTGGCAGTGATAATCAAAAATAATAGCACTGGTAAAAACATTCCAGTGCCTGCCTAGAGAAGAAAGGGGATTAATGAGGGGGAAAGATTAGGTGCTGCCTGAAAGTGAAAGCGCAAGAGAGTGAGGGAAAAGAAAAAAGGTATATTCTCCTCACTAAGGAGCTGAAAACTGGTAGTGCTAGTGTAGGTTAGCTTTGCTCGGTTGCTGCAAGAAGAAGGCCCTGTTCACACAGGTGTGTTGACGCCTGGGGCTGCCTTGGCCTCAGCCCATTCCATTCACAGACTGATTTGAACAATAACTACCGTATATCTTAAAGCAGGGAGTGGGGGAGCGTCAAAAGGAGATGCCTGTGAGCTGTGTTGGGGCCAAGAAAAACCTCGGTGCAGTTGTCAGAGCTTGTTGATATAGCAAGAAAAAGCGGGAGAGGTTTTTCTCGGTCTGCCCCTTCCTTCTACCCAAACCCCCCCATCAACTCATCTCCAACACATTCGGCTGGTTTTGTGCCGCAGGACAGAATGGGGAGAGCAGAATTGTAAGAACAAAGTCGTGCTGTATGAACCAGCAGCTGCTGCTCGCAGGATCAAAGGCGCGACAACCCGGGCTTCCTGGCCTGCGCCACCACACAAGGTGTTTGACAGACAGTTAACAGCTGGGCCCACTCCTTCCACACAGGGGTAAACTTGGACTGTCCAGCAGACTTAGGGGGTAACATCCCTCAGCGGGGTGTTCCCTGCTTGTGCATGGGTCTGTATCTAGTGAGAATATGCCACAGGTGCTGTAGCTCCACACTACCTCCCAGTCACATATATAACTGTGTAATTGCCATGAAAGGGAGCGTTATAGAGAAGCACCAGTACTCTTTTCTACAGTTTAGCTCATGGCTGAGTGGAAAAGTTCAGTGCCGCAAACACTTTTTTTTTTTTCATGGAGCTTGATTGCTCTGATGGATGCCAGTTTGGAATCTCTGAAATGGATTCAGCCATCACAGCATGTCTGGAGACAGAGCCAGAGTCATTGCTTTGCTCCGACTGCAGCATGATGCTCCAGAGAGAGAGAGAGAGCGACTGAGAGAGAAAGACAGTGAGAGTGCCGCAGTGCTATTGATTTATTTTAATTAGCAGCTCATTAAATCGTGTCAGTTTGCAAAACAAATATATAATTCTTTGTCTGATTTTCCACTTGGATCCTATTGACTCCTGCTGACGAGAAACTGGCGCAGAGAAATAGCTCAGAGAGACAAAGAGCAAGAGAACGAGTACAAATTCTCTTCATATGTGACAGAGAGGAATGCAGCAGGAGTTGGGGGGAGAGCTCAAGCCTGTGGAAAAAAAGTGGGAGAGGGAGAGGAATGGCAGGGCCAAGGGAGGAAATGAAGCGGTGAAATCTGCCAAGGTAAGAAAAGGTGAAGCACTTTTCCTTTCTAAGAGGAGCAACAGAGAACTATGTAAACACCACAATGGTCTGAACATAGGCTCCCACAACCCTTGTCCAAAAGAGACACGTACACACACACACACACACACAATCCTACTCAGCTTGCTCTCCCATCTGTACTGAATCAAACGACAGGCTGAGGTAATGCTTGCCGCGTTCTGTCTCCGACTCCTGTTTTAAGTTAAAGAAGAGAGCCATCTCATGGGCTGGAGGCAGCCTCTGCACACTCATCGCCTTCGTGCCAGTGTCATTCACTTTTTCTGTCCCTCCACTCTACTGGCTCTGAATAGATCCTCTCAGATAGTTTATGATAAATCCACAGATAGGCACAAGCTGGTGAGCAGCTTAAATAGTTACCTTGTCTGTCCAGCAGGCCAATATGAAATCTGTATTTACCCCGTAGCAGATTAGAAGCTGCCGGTGGCCTGCAGACATACGCCTGACCCTGTTAGTGGGTGATAATTGGGACATGTTTGCTTTTATTAAACCCACGCTTCCCAGGTTTAATCTGTGTACACTTCCCAGGTCAAAGTTGAAACTGAAGCGACTTTCCCCCTTAAGCCATTTAAAAAAGAACTCAAGAGTGAATTATTGAATTTTGTTTTGAGATTCTCTGTTAGGAATGAGATTTAATCGAAAGCAGACAGAAATGCTTTCAAAGTACCATCACTAAGTTTAGTCTGAGAGTGCTGAATTTTGTTTGATGAAGAATTTTGATAGTATATACTATATCCCTCCCCAGTCATTTGGCTGGAATGATCGTTGCTTAATGTCACTCGTTTTGCACATTTGTGCCCAGTTTAAACTTCAGCTCTCCACTCTAGCATCAACTATCACCAGATATCTGTAAGCAGTGTAGTCACACTGGGTCTTTTGCTCAGTCACTGCAAACTTGTCAAACAAGTGACTGGCCTTGATTGGCTAGGCTTGCAAGACTGCCCACCATGATTGGTTGGGGCACAGGAAGAGAGTGTCTCTTGGCTGGGCTCCAGGGCAAGGCGGTTTGGCATGGGGTTTTCTTAAGAAGGAATGCTGACGAAAAGAGCTAGTTACCAGGTGTGGCCACACTGTATTACAGATCCTGTCTCTCAGCCTCTCTCTCTTTCTGAGAGTAATCCATACACTGGGGCGGTCCAGTGATTCAGCAGGGCAACCATTGCTGCCTTCTGAAACTCACGTGTAGGATTACCGCATTAACTCATGTGATATGACATAGCAGGGCAGAAATGTAGTTGAGAGTGCATGAGGCTGCTGCATAGCTTGTTTAACACACTTGCCAGTCTAGATGTAGAAGTTCCCATTGGGCTGTTTGAGTTGAGCAGAGAGTGTTGATGCAGCTCCATGCTAGAGTGATGTCAAGTGGACTCCTGCAGCTCTATCTCCATTATTCTCAGTTGCACTGGCGATGGTTTATGTGTGGTACTGCTCTAAATCTTAGTGAAAGTGATTGAATGAGGGAGCATCACATGAAGGAAGGGAAGATCAACACGGTTCCTCTGTGGAAAGAAGCAGTTGAGTTGTTTTCCACACTGGCTACCTACAGCTATATGAGTTGGGGGTTTTTTCCTTTTGTTTTTTTTTCTTTTTTTAACTGCCATAAGTTTTTTCTTCCATTTACAGAGTCTTTGAAAAATACCCCTAAAGATGGCCTCATCACTTTGTTTTCTTTTTGTCTTTCACTCCTCGATTGATTTGTAAAAGCTGCCAGCCTACACATTAAACACAGCCAGCGTGCCAGGTTTTTTTATGTCCTGCAGTAATGTACACATTCTGGTGAGTATCCAGAGAAATGACCTTTCAGTGACCCCTTCACCTAGCCTTTAATTATTTGTTTGAAGACAGCATGGAGTTCCCATGCTGAGTGTAGGGGAGAGGGGGAGGGGTGATAATACAAGTCAGTATGCTCACAGGGGAATGTTTAGCAATGTGTGTGTGTGTGTGTGTGTGTATATATGTGTGTGTATGTGTGTGAGAGAGAGAGAGAGAGAGAGAGAGAGAGAGAGAGAGTGGTGGCTGGTATATAATATTATGCAGGCTCAGGCTATAATAAGTACTCTTCCAGATGTAAATAATAAAAATGGTAGTAAGACTTTAGAAGTACCCCGTCCTCATGGCCGGACTCGGTACACATTTGGGACTCACACAGGGAGGTAGCAGTTGCGGTTAGGTCCCCCTGGTCTGTGTGTGTGAGTCCGAGTGTGCCTCTGCTCCAGTATGCCAGCTCAAGCTGCTTTTCTCTGGAGGCTTGGCATGGGTGTTGTTCTAAGCACACCCCATTAGCAGCTCATGGAAGGAGGGAAAACAGTGTTATCAAGCCCAGCTCTGATAATCTCAATTGGCTTTACTCAAACTGATAAAAGGCGATTTGGGGGCAGAAGACGGCCCTGGTCAGCCCCCGCTGTGTTACTGTGGCAACAGTTTGGAGAAGGAAAACAGACGCTGTGGTGTGTGTGTGTGTGTGTGTGTGTGTGTGTGTGTGTGTGTGTGTGTGTTGTATTGTGCAAAGATGTGTCCAGTGGGGACAGCACTGACATGAAGAGGTCAATCCTGGTGCCAGCTGTTTAAGAAATACATGAATAACTTTGAGAAAATGTGTGTGTTTTATGTGGAGCATGTTTGTTCAAGAGCTATTTTATCTAGCTCTCTTTGCCAAAAGGCAGATAATACAATATAATAATATAATAATACACTAATATAATAAAGTATTTGGGTTTATTAAATAAAATGGTCGAGTGATTTCTAGATAAAAACCCTGCTAACTGGTGTGTATAATTCTTTCTCTTCTTGGCTCAGTATGCTCTGATAGAAAGTGGGCATATTCTGCACCTGTGAGAAAGATTCCTAACATTACGTGTTTATGGTCCAGTTCTGGGAGCATAGTGAAGGGGGAGGGTGCACATTTGGTTCTGATTTGAGCCTTTGAGCACTTTAAGGCAGCGAGTTAAAGCTCTGTAGAGCTTGGCAGGCCTCGTTTTTGCTGTCTGTCCAGAAAATCTTGACAGGGGGGATTTTTTTCCTTGTGTTTACATGCCAGAGATTAAATCTCAACCTCACTACAGGGATAGTGGCATTTTCTGACAACAAAGACAGCCTGTAGAAAGGACATGATGAATGAATTTGATTTCAATTATCTCTGGGATCATTAGGAAGTTTGTGGTTTAAAAATAGATTTCAGTACCTAATTTTATATATATACATACATACAGGTGTGCTCCAATTGCTCTGCATTAGTACAATGGCCTTTGCTAATACCAACTGCTTCGTTCTTTAATCGCTAAGCCGCTCATCTCTTGAAGTCAAAAAGAAACATTCAGTGCACTCTGAGGAAATGAGCCGAACTTCTCTTTTCCCAGCTGTGTATTTTGTAAATTTAAGCCTGTCATTTTGAAAGCCCAGATTATGGCCGTTTAAGTTAATAGGAGAAGGTAAGGGCAGGTATCAGGGGTTCATGAGGGATTAGGGGCCCAAATTGATTCCAGTTCTCCTTTGCATCTAATGACCAGTCCTGTAGCATTTCTCTGGGTGCATAAGGCTACATCTCCCACCAATGTTCATTTAGGATAGCCTGGCCATGATTGTAACCTCTCTCTAATATCAAACACATGTCGGTACCTGTAGCCCTAACATCTCGGTGCAGTCCTAGTGTCTTAAAAGAGCACCTTCTCATTCAGAGCAGAGTGTCTTTGAAATGACACGGCCTTGGGTGTCCCATTCTGCCTGAAAGAAAGGGCTTCCCTGGCTGGCACTAACCTTGTGGTGACCCTGCAGGCTTTACAGTGCAAAGCGGCAGGAGAGAGCAGGGCAGGGTGGCTTTGTGGAACTGCACTTATTCGCCGCTACGGTGGTGATAAAACTTCAGACAGCCTAATTGATGGGCTTGCTGACATAACAATACCTTGTGAAAGCACAGAGGGGCAGTGCCTGGTCCTCGTTTAAAGACATCTGGGAGGGGAGCAAAAGCCCCCTACAATGCAGCCAGAGAAGGGGGCATGGAGAAGGCTGGTGAAAGACTGAAAGGAACCATTTGTGTCTTGGCCCTCACAAACTTTTAACTTATTCTGAATTTCTAATGAGTGATAACCCACTAAGAGTAACGTTTATGTGTACGAGAGGACCGGTGTGAAGGTGCAGTGCGAGGAGCCCCAGAGTGTCAGATGCACAGTGGCCTCACCACAACTACATGCAATGCTTGTAGAATGCCTTTCAAGTAGCCATAGTTACCAAAAGTAATCAAAAGCTTTATTAAGCTGAAGGAATACATCATAAGGGACATTAAAAGGATACCACTTTGGGCTCCCATGCCTGAGCACAATCGCTCCTTTGTTGTTGTTTCTCAGTTTTGATTGCTTTTCGAGGAGCTAGCCGCTAATGCAGCCATAAAGTCATGCAAATGCCTTTGTCTTGATTGTGCTCTGTAATGAATATTTGTCTCCTTTAATGGTAGGTGATTTAAAGTCTCTGTTCTTTCCCTTTGTTTTGTCTTTTCCCAGGTTCATTAATGCCAGAAGAAGAATAGTACAGCCCATGATTGACCAGTCAAATCGAGCAGGTAAAACCATTGCTCACTGTTCCTCTGCTCCCTATTCCAATCAGATCTTTGGCAGATAAACATTCACACACAGTCTGCCATTATAGGACAAAGTCCTCCTCCTTTTCCCATCCTCTGCTTTCCTGCGTCCTCAGTGGGACATGTGCCAATATGACCAAGCATGTTAGCTGATGGCTCTAATTAGATGTTCCCAATCTAGCTTGTTAGAGCTACATTAGCACACATTCTCTGTGAAATGCTAATTGGCCACAAGAGTACTTTAGAGGAATGTGTAGAGCATTTAACTGTCTCTGTAATATGCTCATAATACGCTTCTTGTAATTCTTAGTAATTAATTCGTTTTCGTTTTGAAAATATGAAGCAAGAATCCAGAGGGTTTTGCGGTTATTGATTTAGCTCTGATTTCTGCCTCTGGCATACAGGTATAGACAGAGCTGCTGTTTTTGTAAAGGGATTATAAAGACCACACATTGTAAACTGATTAGACGTTGATTTGCCATATCTTCTGGCAGCTCGGATGATTAAAAAGCACAGCATGATAAACTCCAAAATGGTTCAACGGGAATTTATGACGTACAAAATGATTCGTTTCGCCTTAAAGCTATTTGGGGATTTTATAGACATAACATTTGGAAGAAGTCCTTCAAATTGCGAAGGGAATTGTGTAAATGATGTGAAACTTTTGCTGAATTAAAATGTTCTGAAATGGCTCCTCCTGGCACGGGGGCTGGGAATTGTTTTGAATATTTGAATGCATGATGTCGGCGAAGTTTACAAATACAGCATGTCTAACCACTTCTTGTAACATTCTGGAGATAACACATAAGTCTCACTGTGCTAGGTCTGTGTGCTAGTTGATCCTGTATGTTTTCAGAGAATTCACATGCTTTCTGTTTTCACTCTACTGGAGAGTGTGTTTAATTTGTCTTTCTCGAGTCAACATGTGCAAGTGTGGACTGGACTGGCTCAGCAAGTTTGCATACTAGGGCTTTGACTCATGGATATATCACAATGTCTTATAGTGTGTTTGGGCTAGAGCTGGGATATTTGCTCATTGTCTGGTATGTCTTCTCTTCTTCTCCCCTCCTGTCCACATTTTGACTACAATCAGGTTTTCTTCTTGATCCTTCAGTGAGCCAGGGAGCAGCATACAGTCCAGAGGGTCAGCCCATGGGCAGCTTTGTGCTGGATGGCCAGCAACACATGGGAATCCGGCCAGCAGGTAAGCTCATATCTGACCCTCCAATGCCTAGTTACTAACTACTGTCTCAGCTTGATCACCACTCACTCCTGGTTTACTTCTGGTTTAGCTCTTGGTCTGCTCTGCTTCTCCAAGCATGCCTTTTCAGTCTGTCCATGCCTGCCACCTGTTTAATCTCGTTCATTGCTGATCTCAGGCACACATTTCAGGCAACACCTGCCTCTCTTGGGTGGAATATCCTTCATCTTTCTGTTGCTTTACCTGTCCCTTTCTAGTGGTGGGCTCTGTTCTGACTGTCTGTGACTCATATCCCTCTCTGGTGTTTCTCTCCTCTTCCAGGGCCTATGAGCGGAATGGGAATGAATATGGGCATGGATGGGCAATGGCACTACATGTAACCCCCACCTTGTAAAACAAAACTCAATGTAAAGGGGGAAGTAAGTACACTGGTGCTTTTTCTTAGCTTTTCCTCCCATGTTCTTTTTTTCCCACTCTGATTCTCCGTGATACTGACCCTAAATAACGGCGAACACATTCCACGGATAACCTCCAAACCCCTGGTGCACAGTGTGTTGGATGAGCCTGCTATGGGTTTATTAGGAGAGAAAGAAGTAATGCGATGCCCACCCTGGAGGAGCGGACGTTTGGCGCCAGACGCCAGGGGAAGAAAAAGCAAAGGAGAAAAGCACTGGCCACAAATTTATTTATCACAACAGTGGCATTGCTCTCCCCATCTCCGGCAGCCAATGCAAATGTTGGACATTTAGGGAAAAAATAACATCTCCAGGGGCAGGGGCTGACGGGGAGAAATTAAGCAGGCTCCAGTGAAGCGATAAAGAAGGAGAAGTGAAACTGTCCTCAGAGTGACATAAATCTGTCTGGGGAAGGATTGATGCCCAAATTATCTTATATGCAAAGCCGGGAACGCCGCAGTACATTATGGTCCCTGGGCGAGATATACGGGCCGAGGGTGACACGACCGATCCTTCACTAGGAGGAACCCGTGTGTTTTGATTATGTTTTACAGGGGAGAGGGGAGGGGGCACTGAATCCCAAACATAAGACCCAGAGACAGGAGAGATGCCGAGATAAATTCAAAGGGACGCAGACATTAAAGAATGGCTGCATATAAAAGGGGGGATTTCTCTTCTCTCGCTCTCTCGCTTTTTCTTTCTCTCCCAGGCTAAATGGCTGTTGCCTGATTAAGACACCCATTATACCTCCCGCCAGCACCGTGGCGCTGACATTTGAGAAATCAAGACATATCACATCCCAAAGGCGCCAGGGCAGAGGAAATTTTATTTAACACCTAAACTCCTCTGCTCAATGAGGCACAATATAATAACACTTACCTTGATTAAAAGAACCCTTTATATGTAAATAGGCAGTGGATTTTCCAAAGGGTCACCATGACGATTCTTCTGACAGCCTATTTCAGAACCCCCCTCTACCACCATCACCAGCAGCACACTGCTAATGGAGTCAAAAATGCAGAGAGCAATGTTCCCTAAAACAGCCACAGAGAGACAACATTTGCTCAGCTTGGATAATTCTTAATATAGGCTATATACTTTCTAGACTATTTAATTACATAACATGTTTTATGCTTCATGACCAATTACATTAATAGCTTAATACAGAGGAATATTACCCGCTCTTGATTTGATTACGCAGCCACACAATATGGTATATTTGGTAGTTAATTATCATCAGCCATTGAGCAGACTGCTCTGCTGGAGCAGGCAGAGAGAGTAGGCTGGTCCAGGCGGCATTATTGTCCTCAGATGGTTTTACCACTCCTGTTAATAAAGGGGGGGGGGAGTCTACTTAACAGAATGACTGCAGCTTACAAGACTTGAGATTACCAGCTTACAGTGTCAAAAACATCTGCTGGGCCTTTTAACAGGAGCCGATCTAGGTTATATAGAGGCCAGTGCACTCCTGCTGCCCTCTCTGGCTAGATTGATTTACTTTTTTTATGGCTGCGATAGCAGGCTTTTAAGAGAGCGCTTTAACAAACTTGTGCATTCGAATGAAATGAAGTAAGGTGGAAAGCAAGTATTTGAAAATGACACGTCTTTCAACCAATAAGATCGCTCATTAATCTCACCCTCGGCTGCGCTTTTTCCCGCCTGCGAGTCCTCCTGTGTAATTTCTTAATTGCAGGGTACCAAGGTAGAGGAATGCATAGCGTGAGCATGCTTGGTGACCTTGGGGTGACCCCCTCTTCCCCCGCCTTAACTGGCCGTTGCTAATCCCCTAGGGGTTCACATTACAAAGCAGTCCAGGCCTCCGCTGTCCCCTGGCCTGCACCACACCCATACCTGCTAACCCGTAGTACTACACAGTGGCACTAGTGACCTCCAACATCCAGCAAATATACACACAAGCTTCAGGATTTTTTTTTGTTCTGTACACATTTATATTTTGTTGTGGTGTCTTCACATCCTTGATACCTTCTGTTTTTTCTCTGAGCCTTTTTCATTGCCTGTTTTCCTTTGCTTTCTGAAACAGTTCCCTTAAGAGGAAAATATCTATTATGTAAATTTCTCATGTTGTGATAGTTAACTGAACCCCAAAATTATTTAAGACTTTCGTTAAAGGGATTTAAATCAAATATGACCACTAAACTCAGCGGGGGATTGGATGTATATGCAGGTTTCTTTGCTACTTGCCAGTTTGCGATGTCAGTGGATGGATGTGCAGATCACTTTACAGCATGAGAATTGAGCAGGAACGTATCGGGCTGACTATGTCCCACAAGGCCCTGAAATATTGCAGTGTAGTTTTTCATATGTCCTACACACTCAGTGCACTACATGAGCAAAAAAAGACTCAGTGATGTGGATTTGCTCTGTGTTTAATAAAAATATATTGCAGGGATCAAACTCCATTAAAGCCTATTATATTCTATTCTGTATTATAATCATGAGACACTAGCTCATGCATAATAGTGTATAGGTGTATATACAGTGTGAGTGTAAGCAGGATTGCTGATCCTTTGTGTATGTGTGTATGTTTTCTGCAGGTCTGCAGGGCATGCCAGGGGAGTACGTACCTCAGAGTGGTCCTATGGGCATGAGCATGGCACCGCTACCTTATTCTTCTCCACCTCCTCCTCCACAGATGCCACCACACCTCTCTCAGCTACGACACGGACCCCCGCTGCACTACGTTCCGGGCCACGTGCCTCCTCACCCCGCCATGCTGATGCACGGAGGACCTCCTCCTCATCCCGCCATGAGCATGTCTGCACAGAGCCCCCCTATTCTCACCCCCATCAACCACAGCACTGGTGGACAAGGCCTGGACATCCACGCCCAGTAGTGTAAAGGGAACCAGACAAGAGCAAGCGAGAAAACAACTCTAAACTCCCCCCTGCCCACTCCACTAAAGCGATTTTGTTTGTGACTATTTTTAAGAGCAGAATGAAAATGGAACAATTTTGACCAGAATTAAGACACTCAACATATGGAATTCCAGATGAGCTGTGATAATTTTTTTAATCTTGTCAAATTTGTTACTTTCATCGATGGAGGACCAAGCTGACAAGAACACTTTGTAAAGTCTTGGACTTTTGTTAAAGATCAACAGAAAACATTTTGGACTTATTGCACTATAGTGCAAACTGAAATAAACACACACACACACACACACACACACGCACTCACGCACGTACATAACACTCATTGAAACATGCTCTCGTTTGAACCATTTTAAAGAAATAATTCTGGAAGATTTAAAAAAATTTAAAAAAAGACAAAAGAGACTCCAAGAGTTACAACTACTGTAGTATAAAAGTATAGACACTAAGTTAAAACTTGTGCATTTTGGTTGATCACTCGATTTATGTTTCCAGAACTAGTGCTAGAATTAAAGGTTTAACCCCCTGCTTTTCACACTGTGCGTGCTGTTCCCTGAAGGAGAGGTGGTCTCATTGCAGCAATAAAAAAAAATTCAACAAAGAAATAAATAAAGGAAGAAACATCTCTGAAAATATTGGCACTAACACTAAGACCTGAGCAGGCAGTGGACCTGTCCTGATAAGGACCAGAAGTAGCACTCTACAGAGAGGCTGCTGAGTGAAGCCTGCTCTCTCTGTCTGATTCAACACGAACCTTTATTTCAGGCCCCTCTTTTTAGGTTCATGAATGAATGTTTCCCTGTAGGTAAAGTTCTTAGTTTGAATTGCCCAAGCACTGGATTGTGTTGGTTTTATACAAATTTTTTTTTTTTTTTTTTTTTTTGTATCATGGACTCTATCATGGAAGAGCCTATTGAAGGAAGCATATCCGTTGAAAAGCAACATCCCACAGTAGTTTCCATGCCTCTGGATCAACACGCGCACCATATGGACAGCACACACACACACTATGGTGGATTCTTTGGCACTTAAAGAAGCTATCGGTGGTTGATGCACCAAAAAAACTTTCTTTCTTTCTTTCTTTCTTTTTTTTTTTTTTTTTTTTTTAAAAGGAGAGGATAAAAAAGAACTTAAATTATGAACTCAAAGCTTGGAGAAGAGCTAAGAGAATATTGTAACAAACTTCGTACAGAGTTCAGTCTATTAATTGTTTCCTGTTAGATATTCTATGTGTTTACCTCAATTGAAAAAAGAATGTTTTTGCTAGTTTCAGATCTGCTGTGGCATTGATATTGTATGTCCATGAATTCCTTCCTTTTTCAGCACGTGTTCCTCACTAGATGATAAAGATGCTGTCCCCCCCTTAAGCTTTGTCAAAAAAAATACATTAAATACTTGTATGAGGACTGTGACGTAATGTTTCAAAGGTGTTCAGTCACAAATGCTGTAATAAATATTTCATTTTTGATTTTGTTAGATTCCAGTGTGCTCAAATGTGTGTTGAAACTACTGCATGTTTTTAAGAGAGAACATTATTATTATTATTATTATTATTATTATTATTATTATTATTATTATTATTATTACTACAACAAACTGCAGATTCGAGTTGTATTTTGGCAATCATGGCTTTTTCTCAAAACAAAAAAACAACACTTTTGTATTTAAAACCTTTTTATGAGCTTACAGTTTTTCTGTGATTTATTGAAAGCGCTGAGGCGTTAAAACGTAAATGATTTAGCAAGAACATACATAGCTGTCTCATTAGCATTAGGCCAGTTTGTTTGATCGGGGCTTTAACGTTAGTCGAAACAATGGCTGTTTTCTCCTGTTGTGTGTGTGTGTGTGTGTGTGTGTGTGTGAGTGTGTGTGTGTGTGAGAGTTGCTCTGAGGCGCCCCCTGCTGGCATTGTGCTCTCTGAGCTCTGTGTGTTCAGTGTGTCCTGAATGTTTATGCACCACTCTCACAGCTGCATCTCTCTCTCTCTCTCTCTCTCTCTCTCTCTCTCTCTCTCTCTCTCTCGCGCACACACACTTCCTCACTGAAGGCTAACCTCAGTGTGTCGTTTTACAAAAAAGCCTAAACTCGATAATTTTCTTCAGATCAGATGTGCTTTGTGTTCCTATATGTGTGTGTGTG
>JAFFST010047619.1:407942-419843 GCA_022414735.1 Noturus placidus
TATATATATATATATATATATATATATATATATATACGTGCAGCTAATAAAATGGTGCATGCTGAAGTCTTTTCTTATTCCCACAACGATTATTAATGTTTTAAAGAAATTACAGATTTATTATTTACTAGAATTTGTTATTGGAACATTCTGCATGTACCAATAAAATTAATTTATGAGTTTAATATTTAGGGATTACACAATTATATTTATGATTTCAGGGGTTGTTTTCTAAAAGCTTAAGAAATTGTTTTCTAAAAAAAAAAAACAAAAAAAAACCCAAATGCATTTTCACTCTCCTTCTGCCATGAGGTGTTTCTGTGCCGCCGTGTGTGTGTGTGTGTGTGTGTGTGTGTGTGTGTGTGGAGGGAGGGTGGGGGGATTCCTTAGAGAAAAGGCCACATTTCGGTGATCATTTATCACTGTCAGCCTCATAATGATTCCCCCTGCACTCCCCTATTGATGAGGATAATTACATTAGCTCAGAGTGACTGATCAATAAAGCGCGGGGGGAGAAAGAAATGCTTTATTATAAACCAACCTAAAGTCTCTCCACGACGGGAGGTTGTTGCTTTCTTTCTTCTCCCGTTTTCTTTTGTCATTACAAAACGAGCTTGGGGCTGAATTCAGCTCTGGAGTTATATGCTAAACCCAATTTCTTTTTTTTTTTTTTTTTTGCTGGTTGCATGTGCATTCAACAAGCCAGATGCTGCTGCTGTCCAGTGAAGAGGTCAGCTTTCTCAGCACTAACAGCCATGCAGCGCAAATCAGCTCGGGTTCTATCATCTCAGCTGTTCCTCACACAGTCCATCACTTTCTCATAGGGCTTTTCCGGGTTGGGTCTCACAGTCGGTGCTAGACTTGTGGTGTTGTTGTTGTTGTTGTTGTTGTTTATTTTTCCAGTTCAAGACGGAATTCTAGGTTATAAAGCAACCTGAAGTATTTTATCAGTCTGTAAAAAACTGAGAGATTTGTGTAAAAGAAAGATGAGTTAGACTCAGCGGATAAACACTTATTGTAATGATCCAATGAGCTCCAAAATATGAGTCTCACGCAAAGCAGACGCTGCGCGCGCGCGTGTGTTTCAATTGTCGATAATTTATGTTGCTAAAGTTTTAATAATAATTTATAGTATAGGCTACCAGACACGCGTAATTATTATTACCATTATTCAAAGGAAAAATGTACGCTTTAATTTGATACGAATAAACTTCAGCTATTATTATTATTATTATTATTATTATTATTATTATTATTATTATTATTATTATTATTATTATTATTCCTAAAGTATAATAATAACAATAGCAATAAAACACCAATAATAATAATAATAATAATACCAACAACAATAATAATTTATTATTATTTATATTCTTGTTCTTATTAAATTATTATTATTATTATTATTATTAGTAGTAGTAGTAGTAGTAGTAGTAGTATTTATAGCATATATTCTTTATTATACTTACATGTTTAGGCCTATTTTTTTTTTTGTACACAAAAATATGACCGTTGTAGGAGACAGTAAACAAAATATCTAGGCTACAGGTTTTCGCTCTGTATTTCAGGTATCATGAAGGTCTAGTTTACAGTATTAAGACTTGTAAAACGCTGTGTTTTAATAGGAAAGGATCAGACGGATAGAGTGAACACTGAAACTGTAGCTGAACATCAGCTTTATAACTAGCAGGCTCATGGTGAGGATTTTGGTGAGGCTATTTTCTCAATTCAGCTCGATTTCATCACGCAGTCTGAGACTCCTGTCCTCTGCCCCAAGATGGAGAATTTTCTCCTGAGTTCAGCCGCGTCGCTCAAACCTTCAACACTGACCCAGAGAGAGAGAGAGAGAGAGAGAGAGAGAGAGAGAGAGAGAGAGATAGATGGAGAGTCAGATGTTCAAAACACATGAGGATACAGTCAGCCTGGAAAGCAAATAAAGTGCGATTGAGTGTAACAGATCTGAGCTGAGTGAAGCTTCGAGGATGATGAGCGTCATTCTCCAATCAACTCAGATTAGGGGAATTAGCTGATATTCCCTCATTAGGTGCACTCCTTAGGCTGGCTCTTAGACTGCCTTTTCAAACTCGGCCAACATCCAACAAGCGAAAATAATCCCAGATTGACAGAATAACCTGAGAAATAACCTGCAATAATCCTGTGAAACTGACAGACACAACGTGTTGATCATTTCTACGCTGCTTTTTAGAAGTTAAATTAAAATTGTGACTTTTTAATGTATCTGAAAACAAGAGGCTCGTAAATATGTTGCAGAAAGCTCAGGGGTAAGCAAAGTGAGACATTTCACAAGAAGTGTAAATAAGAGTAAATACTGGCACACACACAGAGAGAGAGAGAGAGAGAGAGAGAGAGAGAGAGAGAGAGAGCGATTTAGTAACGTTATGGCGACCCCTTCTGGAGGAGAATATAACTGTGTGAAATGTAATGTATGCATACTGAGAACCCAAACTTCACACCGTTTTCCAACAATTCGGACACAATTTGAACATCATTTCTTCATTATTGTGAGAAATCCTTATGCTAAATGACAGTCTAGAAACGAATGCTGAATCTGCATGCACAAATATGAATGTGATTGAATCGTTAGAAATCCCAAATGCTCTTCATCTGATTTTCCTACCAGTACATTTCAACTGCATATGGATTTTCCGGCTCAGTATTAGGTGTGATTAGGCCTTTCATCGTGTTTATATACTTATTTTTCTTTTAATATAGGCACATAAGCGAGAAAACAGGCTGCCTGATCGTCTATAGTAACAGATAAAATGTGAAATATTAGTGTGTAAATAACATCAAATGCAAATCTTACTGACTTTATGTCTTTGCATATGGAGTTTATAATCTATACCACCTTTTAAGTAACTTGAACTGTCTGGTGTTAAAACTATATCCTAATTATTAATCAGCAGATTGTTAATAAGGGACTTCTTTCCCACTCAGTGTTTTGCTGTACATTGAAATGTTAAACATGTTGATGTGAGTGGAAGAGTCATTTCTCTGGCTGGGTTAGAAACACCAGTGTGAGTCATGCAGCAGGCAGCAGTGAGCTACAGTAAGGAGCTGGTCATTAATCTCAGCCCACTTGAACATTATGACTGAAAGAATGGGATCAGTAACCATTATCATCTCGGATGGCATGGAACACTACAATACACTCCTGATTTTCCCCCAAACTTAATAATATACAGAGGCCAGGAACTACAGCGTTCCTCATACCTTCTGCCTTATTCAGGCTACCACAGAGAGCCCATAAGCCACAGAGTAAAGGCAGTAGAAATTTCTCATCATCATCAAAATCGTTGTTAATATTATTATTATTATTATTATTATTATTATTATTATTATTATTATTAATAATAATAATAATAATAATAATAATAATAATAATAATAATACAGCAAGGACAGCAACAATAACAACAACAATAATATTATAAAAAATAGGCTAATTGTGATCATTATGAAATAAATATGCAAGATATTATATAAAAACAACAATAATAATTATATAATACATTATCTAAACAATTAGCCGAATTAATAACATGAAATCAACGGCAATAGACGTTAATAGATATTAATAATAGTTATAATTATAAAACATTATAATTATAAAGTACACTTTATAAAATAATGTGTAAATACACATTATAAAATAATGCTTAATGCTAACACTAAAACCAATATGAATGTTGCATGTCATAGTAAAATAAAACAAATAAACAATTAAATCTAATATGAGCCCTGGAGGAAAGGCTGTTGCTCTATTTCATGGCGACTCGCTATTTATTTAGCTTGTGGAAAAAGCTTTCGATGTGGGAATTAGCAGGAAGTCCGACGGTCCGAGGTTTTTTCGAAAGTTTATTTTTGCTGCTCAACGAGAAGAAAACAAAAGCTTGTCGACTTTACAACTCCTTAATTAGCTTTAATCCCAGAGATAATGCCTAAAAATACATGAAAACGCGTGTATTGGTCTATATCGATTTATGTAGATCTAGAATGAATGAATGAATGAATGAATGAATGAATTAATAAATAAATAAATAAACGAATAATACACCATAAAAAAGGTACAAGGTGCAGTAGCACGCAGATCATGTTTTGATTTAAGTAAGAAAGTCCGACTGAAACTGAGCACTTCTCCTTCTCCAGCCTCAGAGAGAGGAAAACAACAGAACTATATAGAACAGTACAGAAAAATATAGAACAAAATAGAAGGGTATAGAACAGTATAGAAGACTATAGAAGAGTACAGAACAGTATGGAACAGAAAAGAAGCGTATAGAAGAGTATATAACATAATAGAAGAATACAGAACAGTATAGAACAATATAAGTGTATAAGAACAGAATAGAAGGGTATAGAAGTGTATAGAACATAATAAAAGAGTATAAAACAGAATAGAACAGTATAGAAGAGTATAGAACATAATAGAACAGTATACAAGTGTACAGAAGAGTATGGAGAGGTATAGAACAGAATATAACAATAGAAGTGTATGGAACAGAATATAACAATAGAAGTGTATGGAACACAATAAAACAGTATAGAAGAGTATAGAACAGAATAGAACAGTATAGAAGTGTATACAACAATAGAACAGTATAGAAGTGTATACAACAATAGAACAGTATAGAACAGAATAGAACAGTATAGAACAGTATAGAAGAGTATACAACAATAGAACAGTATAGAAGAGTATAGAACAGAATAGAACAGTATAGAAGTGTATACAACAATAGAACAGTATAGAAGAGTATAGAACAGAATATAACAGTATACAAGTGTACAGAAGAGTATAGAGAGGTATAGAACAGAATATAACAATAGAAGTGTATGGAACAGAATAAAACAGTATAGAAGAGTATAGAACAGAATAGAACAGTATAGAAGTGTATACAACAATAGAACAGTATAGAAGAGTATAGAACAGAATAGAACATTATACAAGTGTACAGAAGAGTATAGAGTGGTATAGAACAGAATATAACAGAATAGAAGTGTATGGAACAGAATAAAACAGTATAGAAGAGTATAAAGAACAGAATAGAAGGGTATAAAAAACAGAATAGAAGGGTATAAAACAGAATAAAACAGTATAGAACAGTATAGAACAGTAATAAAGAGTATAGAACAGAACAGAAGGGTATTGAGAGGTATAGAAGAGAATATAAGAGTATAGAGAAGTATAGAACAGAATAGAAGAATATAGAACAGAATAGAATAGTATAGAGAAGTATAGAAGAGAATAGAATAGTATAGAAGAGGACAGAAGAGTATAGAGAGGTATAGAGCTGCACAGTGGGCTGTATGTCACTGTTTTTACAGCACAGAGGTAGGCACACTGTTAGCAGGTGGGAATGCTGGTGTTGTAAACCAATAGTTGGTGTCAAGAGCTTTTTTTTTTCTTTCTTTTTTGCCTATCCGGACAGCTCGTGGCAATAAATAGCAACAAGAGATGTCCAAACTATGACATAAGACAGCTCACGAGTTCAGGCAAGAAGTATGGAGCATATCAGGACTCATCCATTCTGTGAAAACAGAGTGAATCACATATTCAGCAGCTGCTTTCTCAACTCTGTGCATTTCCCGAGCCATCATTAATACTCAGATAAGCTCACGTTAACTAGTAATGCCGCATATCTTATCTGTAAACACGACTGTAATTAATGTAAGTCTAATGATAAAATGAAGGAGTGGGGTGTCTAGACCAGACACACCTGGAGACAGGAAGTAATCATAAAAATGAGCTGGTTTAATGGAAAATCTCAACGATAGCTTTCTCTGAGGCCTACTGGTCAGTTTTACACAAACAATTACCAGTTATGGTCATTATGAAATTCCGATAAGGAACACTTTAAGGAATCTTTGTATTTTCTGATTTTACAATTCATTTCAAGTTAATTTAGTAGTTCTCGTATAAGTAGTTTTTTTTATTCCATATGTATTTTGATTGGTATAAACACTAGGAATTAATATGTAACTAATATACAAAATTCATAGAAAAACATATAATAAAAGAAACATGCGTTCTACTGCCAACTCCTGAAAACTTTAGTTTATTCAAGTTAACCAGATTTCTTTGCTAGGGATGGATTTATAATGCAGCAATTTTTTCATCATTGCTATAATCATGCAGTTGACAGAACTTTATTAAGCAGGTCCAATGGTTTGTTAAAATATACCACTAAAAGTGCTCATGGGAAAAGATAAGGCTTGCAGTAGAACATGTAATTATTCACCAGAGTACAACCCAAAAATAATGTGCATAAAGCAGAGGGGTGGCTCGTCACCTACATCTTCGTTCCCTTCCAAACCAAGCATGTCATCCTCTCCTGGCCATCACCACACAAAAATAATATTATGTTGCCACTAGCAACAATTTAATGAAATAACTAATCACATCTGCCTTCTTAAAGATTTCTGAAACGAGACAGTGGCCACATGTATTTCCACATTGTCTCATCGCTGTGTTGAGTATAATATATGATTTATTTGAGGATGATAAATGGGCTTGTTTAGGGAGAAAATAACGAGAATACTTTTGAACGTCTGTCTGAGCAGCCTGCAGCGTTGTGCTATCAGCAGGATTGGTAGCACTGGCTGTTTTGGAAAATCCGGGGTTAAGTGTGCAGGCACATGCAAACATGCAGACACAAACACCGCATTAATATCAACCAAGAACATTTGTTTCATAGTAACAAGGCAGTGACAGCTCTCATCAGGAGATCTCACTCACAATTGTGAACTTGAGGCTTGGGCGCGCCACAGTTTGTTTTCCCCATATCATATTCTTCCTCAGTTCCCTCACCAACTACAGAATCATATTTTCCCAACACTGTTTGAGTCACGCATCTTTCTGAATGTTATACTATCTCCTGCTTGCTTTCCAGTGTCCAAAAGTCACTCAGGTCTATGACCTTTAGGAAGGTAAAGCACGGCGACCTCCCCCACCTGCAAAAGTCTTCCCCCCACCCCCAAGGTTAAAACAAAGGGGCCTTCATTTGAAGCTCCCTTCATGTCTCAGAGGTGTTACTGTAAAACAAACAAATCAAATGTTTGAAAAAGTGAGCTATGAGAACAATGTGTCCTTACATTCAGCATAAAGGCATATTATACTTAGTCTACTTTCTTACAGAAAAGAACTCCATATATAGAAGAAGTTTTATATACACATCTGAACCTTTGGATTTTTTTTAACCTCACTCACTACCCACATCATGCAGAAGATCGGACTTCGTACAAAGTGGGAATTGTTTCTACAGGAGACAGCTCGAGGTAAGAGAGTGCAATCATAAATAAATTCCTCAAGTAGACCATAACCCTAAAAATAAAAATGCCACGTTATATATGCATGTATTCTGAATAACAGTTTTAAAATATATTTCCAGCTCATAGAAACATAACACACGCCAGTTTAAAAAAAAAAAAAAAAAAAAAAATACTTTCATTACATATAGTATGAAACTCAGACCTAAAAGGACATTGAGAGATGAACAGTACCTAATATGAAAGTAACGATATTCTCTCTCACAATTCTCTCAAACCCTGGAATCACATCACAGAATAAGAGTTAATTGTTACTAAAGAAGTTCAGATCATTTTTGCCTGTCTGCGAGTAGCCCAGTGGATCCGAACCTAATCTACAGCAGCTCATGATCACACACCTGCTGTGGCAGTGAAAGATAGATATGTTAATGGTGGAGCGCACACAGCTGTGCAGAGTGCTTACAACCTCAGCCAAAGTTAAAACAACAGCTGAAATGCCATTTCGTGCCTGCACATACATCCCATCTGATTGTAATAACAATCTGGATCTATTCTCTCCTGAAAGATGTCTTCAAGCTTTTATTCCCTTGGATTTTTCTAAAGCTGTACTTTTTTTTTTCCTTTTCAAAAAAGTAGAGAAGGCTCTATTTTCACATTGAAACTGTAACTGCTTTTTATCAAATGACAGTTATAGAATTAATAGATTCTCACAGGATGCTTTATGAATGTAGTGTTAAAAAAATTAAAAATTATAATCTTAAAAAAAAAAAATAAATAAACTTTTTGCAATAAGTGTGTTTTAATTCTCTCAACAGTGTGTTAAGCATTTGGTGTCATGAGTCACGTGACCCTTTCAGTTTTCAAACAAATAAAGTCAAAAAGAAATAAGCACAATGACTTTGTCTGTAAGCTTCTAGAACATGCTTTCCATTGAGTCTTGGCCAGTCTGCGGTGCTGAGCGGTCTCCTCTCCGTGCTTGGCCAGAGTCGGTAATGGAGAGAGCATGCGCTCGCGCTGCTGTAGCCCATTACGTGAATCTCTCCCACATTAATAAGCATGCACAATCCTCTGTGGATGGCCATTCTTTGGCATATTGTCCGAGTAAAGCTTATAGGTGTATGTATTTGTGGGATGTCTGGCTACAAGAGCACAACGGAGGAATGGACTTGCATTTGATGAGAATATGCAGTTTGCTTCTTGCAAAGACATTAAGAATCAGTATAAATAAATACTTATATGGTCATGAAACATTTTATATAAAAAGAAAAAAAAACCTGATCACAAATGACGATCTTGATGACTGTGGTGTAAATGTAGGCAAGGTACTTCCACTTAAGCCAGTGAAAGAACAGCTGGACACAAACAACAACATGAGGCAGCCCTTATATGGCGCGCGCTTTAACAGGGGGATTGTTGTGACAAGAACAATGAATCTAAAACTGGAGAGTGGAGGCTGCTTAGGAAAAACACAAAAATAAAGATGCAGTGTACTTTATCATTTATTGGAAAGCTGGAATTGCATCATGGAAATCTCAGCACCCTTGTCTCGTCTCTGACCTTCCTTTGTAGTGACAGTAAAAAAAAAAAAAAAAAACAACAAAGAAAAAAGAAGCACTATTTGGTTTGCATTGTATGCAGAAACTAATTTATAGCGGTTGACCCGAGCTCCTCTTTTGTGCAACAGCCATCTTGAAAAACAATGGCAGGAAGGCTTGAAAGCTGAGAGGAACTGAAACTGCTGTTTACTATTTTTTTCGCCTTCTTTATTCCACATTGCATTTTGCTCCCTTTAAAAAAAAAAAAAAAAGCTGTTTTTTGTGCCCAAAAGGTGCTGTAAAATGATGTCTAAGCATTCCATAGCCGTGCAATAAGGCTCCGTTAACTGGACGCTGGGGGGCCGTTGTTTTGTACCGTTTGGAGGAATGGGCCCGACAGAGGAAATCATGGCCGCCCCGTGACCCTTCTCTGACCCCCGGTGTTTGAGGCCTAAACGGAGTAGGGGCGGCATTAGGGTTAGAGGTTTAAGGGTAACAAATCATGTAACACTTTATTGCCATTGAAAAGTAGAGTAGAGGTCCACACGGGCCGGAGGAGTGCTGTACGCTCTGAAGGGCGGATTAGGGGTGGGGGGGGTGTAGAGAGAAAGAGAGAGAGAGGGGGGGGTCAGGGATGGGTAAAGCTCTGCTACACTCCTCCCTGAGAGGAGCAGGTCATAGCAGGTCTGGGCCTGATTAACACTGAGTACAGGGAGGGGAAGCTCTTGATCTCGCTCATATCTCACCATGGTACTGCAGCTCCGAGGCCCCGCTCTCGTCTTTCATCCAGACAGCATGCAGAAGGAGTCTCGTGGAACGCCAACCTGTGTTCCCCTACAGTCTAGGGATATTGTTTTTTTTTTTAACTATGTACAGTCATTTTTCTTTACAAATTTGATCAACCTTAGCTTACTTGATAAACCTGACCAGACATTCTATCCCCCCCCCCCACAGAGTACTAAGCACAAATTCCAGGTTATTTGACTTTATTGTCCATTTGTTTTTAAGGCAAGTTAAACAGTCATGTGAAAAACAAAAGGTAAAAACCAAAAGCTGGAATATCACCATTACTCAAAACCACTTGGCAAACCTGTGAAGTGTCACAAATAAAAAAACAGAAAAAAAGGTCAGCAAACAGAGCTCCAAATGGGACCACACCCTTATCAGAGACAAAGAGAGAAAATGAAGAACATAAGCTTTGATAATGGGGATGACCTCTGTGCTGGTCTCACGAGTTTGCGCAGGAGCAGAATGAAGAGGAAAAGGGCTATGATAAGAGGTCTCCTCCTTCCTGAAGGACCAGGAGGTCCAGGTCCAGTCCAGGATTCCAGACTCCCTGGAGTGAACAGAGGTACGATTCCAACTGTGATCCCTGGGAGTTCAGCTGGAGTTCAGGGCAGATGTTTGCCAATAGTTGCGCGCAGCAGGAAAACTAGATTACTTCCGGATTCACATCTCCACCAGCAAATGCCCTGTGACCCCACACTCCTTCAGCCTCAGTATAACCCTTAGCTATAGCGTCAGCACTGGTCTGGGCTATGGCCCAGAGTCACGATGTCTGAGGGGAAACAGTCTTTGAGAAGGATCCCTCGGTCCCGCTGGCAGTCCAGTTCTGCTATAAATCCATACCAGTAGATGACCAGACCCGGGCCAAACCTGCAAATAATAAATTCAGTTCAGAATTACATGCAATCAAGAATAGCTGCTTTAAAAGGATTTTCTTGGCTTGTTTAGTAAAATGATGAAAACCCACATGTGATGGGAAGGAAAAAAAGTAAACACCACCAAATATTTGCTTTTGATCCACCCCTTTAGGAAACATGACTAAGAGTATTAAACAAAAGCTGTCATCTGATAAGATCGACAGACGATGCAAACCTATACAATGGAATTCAGTAATAATAATACTGAAGAAGAACAACGCTGGAAATGAGTGCTTCAGACAGAACGCTCAGAGTGAGCACAGCAAACAGTGAGGCCACAATGGAGGGAGCAGTCTCGCTCTAATCGTGCATCTGTCAGTACAGTTGCAGTACAATCCAGCTGTTTCATTCACATGGACACTTAAAGTGCAGCCATTTTGGCTTGGCTCATGTTGCACTTCTGGAGAGCTATAAATAACAGCACTCACCCACTTGCTGAGAAAAGCTGACAGTTTTCAGATACCTTTTTTTCTGATCCCTTTCTTATTCCAACTTGACAGTTTTTTTTGTATTTTGCTAGTCACTTCATATATCTACATTCAGCTCAGAACCCACACAGGTAATTATAGCTTTTTATTCCTAAAACAGTACGGAAGTATTTTACACTTTCCTAGCCAAACTATAAATCATTTTTTGGTGATATTTATTATGCCCTGAAGAAAAGTGAGGAGCCCGTCCATCGAGGAATGGTCATGGCTAGTTCTTTGAACCTCAAGATGCAGACATAAAGTCAGAGTCTGGGTCAGAGTTATGATTCTTTTTAGGTGAGCGCAGAGATGCACACCAATCCAGATTATTTAGTGAAACTGCCTAGAGATAATAAATGGGGCTTAACTGTCCCTACTGAGGCAGACAGGAAGCCGCCTGACGGGCTATGCGGCACTACAGGACGTTCAGCCCTGAGGAACAGTTCATAAAGTCCCAACTGTGATCAATCATGCCATCAGCAAAATACTGCTGTCTCCGTCAACATCAGAGCCGTGATTAGATGCTCTACGCTGCATTTAGCTCACGTACACCTCAATCACTGCAATCATCATCTACACTATGGTTATTACAACTTTCATCATTCACGCCCGCGTCCCTACTTCCTGACTGCTATATCTATAAATAACAAGCTGTTTGACCTGCATTGGACAAGTCGGGGCAACTGAACTGTGTAAATAACCCCAAACCCCAGCAGAAGTGCAGAGGCTTCTGCACAAAGAATAGTGTGTACGTGTGACGGCGAACCGGCCCTGTTTTACAGGCTGTGATTTACAGTTCAGTATCTCTGGGCAAACACGCCAAAACTAACAGTCCTGGAGAGAGAGAGCGAGCCCACAGATGCACTGCAAGTTCACCACAAAGTCACACATAGCTTAGTCATTCAGT
>JAFFST010047619.1:429034-446330 GCA_022414735.1 Noturus placidus
GGATGAAATTATAGGCTTTACAGAACAGGAGGTTCTTGTTGCAATGACAATTCTTAATTATCTTATATATTCTTTATGTTAGGAGAGGGCCAGTAATAGCTTGGAGGGGTTAGATATGAGGTTAATGTGAGGCATAGTACATTTTCTCAAATCTAAAAATGTCCACAGGAATTTCTAAGGATATATTTCAGATGATATAGCCATACATATGGAAAAAAGGAGAATGGAAGGGGTGAGTTTCTGTCTCTCCGAGGCCGTTAAAGAGGGGGTTTGTTTTTGTGCGGTAATGAATGATGAGCCACCTCAGCAGAACAGGGTTTCTTTAAAAAAAAAAAAAAAAAAAAAAAAAAAAAAAAAAAAAAAGGTTATTGTCTGTGTTATAATGACCAAAGTGGAAGAAGCTTAATTAGCAGAGGAATGAAGAGTCCTTCAGCTCATGACACCTCTGAAAAGACTTGCTCCTCGGGTGCATTTTAAACACCCTCTAAAAACAAAGTAGCTGGTTCTTTCATTAACACCAAGCAGAAATTGGGGAGACTTTCAGCGCTTGACAGAGTGTTTATTTATGAGCACATAGCGCTGGTCATATTAAGTAGCCTTGATTAATACTGTTTATCTGCGCACGCTCCACCTGAATATGCAAGTGCACGAATCAAAAATATTCACATGCAAAACATGCAGACATTTGCATGCATTTTTGATTTGGTGTTTCCGCAGCACTTAAAATATGCGCTAGGAAGGAGAGCAGCGCTGCCTGGTGTGCTGTCACGCCGCACACTCACACTGTCATTGGTGATGAGAGAACTTCCCAGCTTCAAAGCAGCTTTGCGTTGGAAAGGAGAAGGAGCAAATATTTGAATTGCAAAACCACATCATCTTCCGACGGGAGAAAATTCAAGACAACTTCCAAGAGTTAAAGACCTACATTTCCCCCGAACAAGCAAACCCTCAGCAAACTGTTAAAAGGAGGGGGCCCTCTAACGTATTCCTATAAGCACCTTCCTCGGTAATTTAGCGTATCGAAATTTGTGTAATGGGATGTGACACGTTTCAGAGGAGGGCTCGAGAAGAAATATATAAATATAATACGAGAAGAGCACCATAAAAATGTTTTAAGCAAGCCTTATATTAAGCAGAAATCCAGCGTATAAATCCAGGGTTCTCCGGCGACCTGACACAGTTTTGATTACGGACTGAAGTGTAATTACTTAAGCCATCCTTAAAGAGCGGAGGAGTTTGGAACTCCATGATACTCAAGTGCCAATTCTGTTCAATCAACAGCTCCTGTTTCAAACCATGCAGGAAGCATTTGCCTACCGAATAAAAAAGACTGTTTACTCAAGTCCATTTGCAGAGCCATTTGCACTTTTTTTTATTTATTTACTTTTTTAAGATGTAGTGCAGTACTGAAAAAAAATGCCATTTTCAAATATCAAGTGATTCTGGGAAAACAATAATATCTATATTTTAAAGACAAAAACCAAACACGAACAAAACCTAAACCAATCCAAAACTGAACCAAACAAATAAAAAAAAAGACATTTAACATCACAATAAGAGAATGAACAGCATTCAGATCAACAAATATCTTCAAATTACTGAAATAACACTTTTCTACAACTGAGGGTGAACAAAAGTATTTTTTTATTGCATTCATCTGTTTTTCGTTATGAAATGACAAATAAAAAATCCCAAACAAGATTTTTTTTGGCTGTAAAACGATAAATATCGAAAGCTCTCAAGTTTCTCCGTTGCATGTTTTTAATCATGTCGGATTCATTTTGGGCCTAAAATTAATGAATGAATGAATGTGTATCAGCAATTACCGGGTAGCTAGTAGCAAGAATTGGGTAAATTAAAGATTGTGCGCGTTCCTGATTTACTGCTGATATTTACTATGCTTTTTTTTTAATAGCAAAAGCGTGATGATAAAGGAAGGTGTACGGACAAGGTGGCTGAAATAATCTGAAGTCCTCCAGATGCTGTAATTTACGAAGATTCAAAAATCACCCAGAACTGTGGTCAGCCGGACGTGTTAATTTCCCATTTGTGTTTTCCAAGAAAAACAAAACTAAAATAAAAAGCAGTTTCACTGTATTTCCTGGTTTTATTTTAAAATTAAAATAAATAAATAAACCACTAATGAATGCAATGTACACGGACCTGACATCTTGAAATTCCACTCAGAGGAAGGAATGTTCGTGCCACACGGCATATTCCAGAAAATGCGCTACTTAACCATATGCGCAAAAAATATTTCATGCAGCATGCTCTAAATGTCTGTATACTGACACTGTCTGTCAATCATGGGTGGTGTAGTCAAGCCAACATTGACTTATAGCTAAATAATATGAATACATACAAGACAGGGGTTATAAAAGTTTAGTAATAAAGATCAGTGTGTTGATAGGGTCTACCGTATGAAAGCTTCCACTTGTAAATCAGTCGTAGTGCTAGTCCTTGGCACACAGGACATTACAGCACGCTTCCCCACAGTGCCATGTACTCAGCGTCCAGCCTAGGCATCGACACGCTGGAGGCAGACACGGGTAGAAATCAAAAGCTTCGATGATGGATAACTTTAGTGCACAATGACCTCTCTCACAGAGGGTTTGCCCTAAATCAATCTGAGCGATAAGGAGCAGTGTGCACCTTGGTGTGTTCACGGGGGCGGCCCTTATCTGCGCCAAGAGGAAGTCTGAGTAATAACTAAAGACAAGCTACGATGAAATCACTAAACCCAGATTGTCAAACACAATTTACAAAGTATATTCCCCCTCCTCTGGCACTGCTAAAACGGTCATTACGAGAGTACGGGTGATCGGACACTGTGTTTACGCCCAGATCCCCAGATCTGGCTGTGAAAGGCGAAGAAAAAGAGGAGAATAAGAAGAGGAGCGAGGAACGTGGGGTCACACTCTGCTGCAGGGCCTCGAGAGAAAAAGAAGGCCCTGGGGCTTTGAGTCGTTCATGTCAAGCCGCCAAGGTCTGCCTTCATTTGCAGTGATACATGCAGGGAGGGGTTGGAGGTTGAAGTTGAGAGGAGGGCCGACAGGAAAAAGGGACCGAGCGCTTCGGGGAGATTACAGCACTTAACATGTTAAGACCTCTCAGGAGTTTCCCCGATTCATTCGTGCTCTTTTCCTTTTTTGGACAGGGAGACTATAACTTTCCACACGGGGACATCAAAACGGAGAAACAGACCAAACATGACACCAAACAACGCAATTACGTGACCCCTTTCTGTCGACCGTTCAAAAAGTCGGGCCTTGAAAACGCTGATGAAAATATGTTTACGTTCTCATTCAAAATGACATTTGACAATGCCGGTAATATTTCAAATAGTTGCGAAAACATTCTTACAAGCCAGGACATTTTTTTTTCCCTGTTGCTTGGACAGGTGCAGGTAACCTCTGCTGAAAGTTTCCCATGAACTCAGGGATATGAATTGAAAACAAGACTGCAGTGAAAAGAGGTCTGACATTTTGAGCCATAGTGTTTGGTTTCATTCGGGCGGCTAAGGCCAAATGTTTTGCAATCATTATTCAAGGAGGTTTATCCTTTTTTTTTTTTTTTAAATTCAAACCACGACGAGGACTCAAAACAGAAGCGGTCATCTTTTCTGACCACAGCCAAGCCTTTAACAGAGACTCGAGAGAGACTGTGGACTGTCAACAGGTCCATGGATCGAGTTCCGCTGCCTGTTAAGCAATCACTAAATTAGGTGAGGTGCAGTCCTCTTCCCTAGTCATTATAAATGTAATCAAGCAAGCGTATTTTTCAATAGGATTCAAATGAACAACGTAGAAGAAAGACAAAACACTGTGCAGTCATGGCAGCTTTATAGCTGTTACATTTACATTTGACTTCACATTTCATATACTTTAGTTTGGACAGAAGACCACAATAGGGAATTATGAGTGGGGAAGGGAGCTCAGTCAGAAGGTAATAGTTTTCACATTTATTACAACCACAGAGGAAGAGAATGCAAGCAGGCAGGCAGGACAGTGATCTGGCATCTGCTAACCACAGCTGGGGTGAAACTAGCATGTGGCAGGTTGTGTCATAGACTTTTCATAAGACAATCTTTTTCTCAATGATTTCAGCTGACATTATCACATATTTAAATAACAGTGGTTACAGTGGGGAAAAAAAATCGGATTTCAAAAAGAAAAAGAACTCTTTCGGACATGATGGGTGAACAAGTGATTGACATCATTCTACAAGTGAGAAATTATCGTAACGGCATCATTTCTGTCGATATGCTTAACTAGAAAGAAAAAAAAAAAACAACACAAAAAAACAGAAACGGTGATGACAGAGAGCAACAACGCTGGATCTCTTCTGCCTACTGTACAAACCCATGGGGTGCACTACAGCCATGCTTTATGGCACTGAAAAGAACAAAGGCCACTACGAAGCCTTTGAAGATTCGTACCATTCATCTGAAGGAGCCGAACTCTTTAAACTGATTATACATATGCCGTGTGTGTGACAGAAAGACTATGCTGACCTGACAGATATCAAACATTAGTTTGAATGGATGAGTGAAATCAAAGGTCACTGCTCGAGTTCTCATCTGTCTCTGATTAAGCGCTGACCAATAGCTACAAGGTTAGCTATGTTTAAGCGACAAGGCAATCGAGAAGCAAGAGTGACCTGAAACTTAAACCAAAAATATGGTCAGGCAAGAGCACACATCCCATTTTTCCTTCTTATAAGGAGCACGACAGGGGGAAAAAAATGTAAATCAGCTATATAATAAATATATATATATATAAATTGGTAGCGCTGAATGAAATTTTAAAAAGAGAACATTTGATTCGGCTGATTTTGTGTGGCCTCTAATGGGGTTTTTAAAAGGCCGGTCTCAGAATGTACACGAGGATAAAAACAGATTTATGTATTTTGGCAGGAAAACAGACATCATGTCAAAGTAGTAAAGAATGTAAAGGTTGAGTCTAACAAACAGCATAGTGCATCGTTTCTTAAACAACATTTCTAAACAAATATTACACAATTCATATTTCTAAGACAAATACGCAAAATACATTCAAATTATTACAATTTTTTTGAAAATACATCCAAGAAACCCTGATATGAATACCGAAGACATGATGAAAGTGAAGAAATCCTTCCTTTCTGCTGACACAAATGAAGAACACATTTCCCTTAATGCTGAGCGCAATACTGAAAGTGATTTGTATACCATGACATGTTTGTTATTTTGGAGACCTGTTTATAGATACTTAGCATGAGGTTGCTAATTGTGATGTATACAGCTGCTCTCTTCGTAAGGCTAGCCGTGCTTTATAAACTGTCCGTTTGCTTGGATTACCTCTTAACCTGAAACTCTCAAAGGCTCTGTAGAGAAACAAATCAAACTCAGGCCTTCACACTGCGATCGTGTCCAACGAGGTCACCATGTAACAACCGAGAAGGGAGGGGGAAAAGAAAAGAGCCAGTCTTGACTGAATGACCCCACGGTGACGTTTATGGATACTGTAGCACATAGCCAATCCCCTGAACCAGTGTGTTCCCTTGATGAGGACTGTCGAAACGAGCCAACATCTGCTCCTCGATTAGGACGACATGATGGCGGCACTGCTGTAATTGATGGTCTCGTCCAGAGGTAAGAGAAGCCTGAGCGAGCTGGGCAGGAAAAGGGACATGGCTGAGATCGGGACAGTGGACCAAAAGGAGGAATACGTCAGAGTTATTTATAAACAGCCACTTGTCACAGACCTCCTGATTCTCAGACTGAGTCACCCACCTACAACATCCGCAGCTGGAAAACCGGCCGGTTTTAAATGGAGAACAATTTCCCATACCATTTACTGACCGTGCTTGAATGCAATTTAAAAAAAATATATATTTATAACAGATAATCACCAAAACTCAAAACACCACAGCAGTCCATTCAGAGGACCTAACAAAATGAAGAGCACCATGTATGCCTGTCCTCATAAATATCAATGTGCCGGAACAGCCGCCAGTCTTTTATAAAAATAAATAAATAAATAAAGCTAATCACCCTACAAAAGCAATCACACGCTTGCAATGGCTGAAAAAGGAAACCGCAAATGTGTCGTCTTTCTCTGACCATTTAATACACAAAAAGACATTGGGACCATCCCTGTTCCTTCAGACCAAATGTCAGGGGCACGCTGGTTTACTGAGGAACAAAAGGCCAGATTGTTTCCATTCACTTGGCCACTTTAAAAGGTGTCTGCGGTGTCCTTGAGCCAGGCTGCAGCCGCACGCTCCAGCGCTCTCCTGAACCCCGCGTCTACAATAGCAGAGTCTTAACACGAGCCCAGCACGATGCTCGGCCCCTTCAACCGGCACTCCAATGTTTCACGCTTGACTTTGGCAAGTCATCTGACCGCTCTGATGGGACGCCTGGAACTGGACATGGTTGCGCATGTCTCGAAAATTCGAATTTCGTTAGCCTCTAAAACGAAGTGCCTTATTGCAGCGGACTTGAGGATAGAGAATTTGGGTTTTATGGAAAATATTAAAAACAAATGTAAATGCTATATGAGGTAATATTATGAAAGGATGAAGTTCAATTCGACTCAGATATTAACTGTGACAGAAATAACCAGTATCTCAGAATTAGCTCAAGCAAGCCAGTGCAGCATAGGGTCACACAAAAATCCCATTTCTGTTCTGATTCTCAGTACTGATGGCAGTGGCTGTTTGGGATATGCTCATTATGGTTAACTACATCGCATCATGGGAGAACCGTTCCAGTACTGGAGCGTGCCCAGAAAATGTTGGATAGCCAGGATTTAAAGACATACAATTATATTTTTCTTAGTAATACAAAAATTCTAGTATTAAACAAATCTCACACACTTATACTTATACTAAGCACAATTATTTCCTTGATTTAACGCTGTACATAACCTCCACAACATTAAGACCTCTAAAAGATGCATCACACCCAAGAAAATGCTTGTATTGTTTCCACATTTTATGATGCGAGTTGACATGCGAGAGATGCGAGAGTTTTTCCCCCAAGCGCCGACTCTATTTGTTACCAAAGATACCATTTTGCCTGAAAAATAACCTCTCTTGTTCGCAGCCCCGCACTTCCAGATATCTCTGGGGTCAGAGATGTGTGTGTGCTCCAAACCATTTCAGCCATCAAAGTTCTCCTGTTAGATTGGGTTTTACAAAGAGGCATTTTAATAAAGTCACACTGCTCTCTGTGCCCCCAGACAAGATCTCACCAGGATGACAAATGTTGCTGACTTCTGGCTGGAACGAAACCCGGAAGGTCAATGAAAGGGGTGATATAAAAAATAGGTGAAAGGAAGCATGGAAAATCCTGCATATGCTTCTTTACCTTCAATGATGTTAATCTCAAAATGAAATAAACTAACTTGACACAAAAGTTCCATAACTAAACAGGAATTCAATGAAAAGGTTCTAGCTCCCAATTACTTGTGACTCCCTTTCCAACTGTCAGATAGAGATTTCAGAAATTGCACCCATGTGCCTGTGTGTCCCATCGCTTGTTTCCCCGGCACCTTCTGCGCGTCAAAGCCGTTCTTAACCTCAACTTTAAACGACGAATTTGTATAATGCGCCGGCACAAACCCTCCAGAATAAATACGTGAAATGAAGGCTTAGCAGAGGCTAAATCCTGCAGCCGACGGCAGGCTCACACGCACGGATTACATGCGCAGCACGTTAAACAATGTGCCTAAATATGCATTGAAATCTGTAAAGCATGAAACCACCTTGTCATTCGCCATTAGTATTCCGAGTTGTCGGTCATATATCTTGCGCTTGGGTGTATCGCTGTGCTAAATGTCATGTGCCGAGGGTCACAAATTCCAAGAGGATTTCTTGATGTCATCTCCTGTCAACTTTATTCCTCCAGAGCTCCTAACGATTAAACTGTCACAAAGTGCTCGGTGCTACACAGGGTCTGGGTTCGTGAGAACTCGGCAAAAAAAAAATACGGTTTGAAGCGTTGGAAGTAAGTTCTGTTCTGCATGGAACGAGGCGCGAGATGAAAACACTACGGCAAGCGGATCACAATGTTGCCAGGAACGTGCTCGCATTACTCTCGAGACAAAACAGAGAAATCTGAAATACACTGAACCGCATGCTCATAAACACGACAAAGAAAAGTTACAATTTAGGTTTCATGGGGGAAAAGAATTGCTAAAAATTGTTGTGGCTTTTGCCTTTCAGCAGACTGAATGCGTGTGCGTCACAGATGACAGTAGCCAAGGCGCTGTCCTCACGGTTCACCCTGTAATGTCCAGCCTCATTGGAATCAGTGGACACGGGACAGCAGGGACGTCTCTCTCTCTCCCTCTCTCAGGTGACACACTCAATCTGTTCACTCCTGCTGATGACCTTCTGTGGGTCGGTACACCTCTACTTTTAAAACACCAATCCAGGAAAACACACACACACACACACACACACACACACACACACACACACACACGGAACAAAAAGCTTCCTGCTTTAAAGTCATTACAACATGTCTTTATTACTTAGAAATTCCAGGCCTCAAATTCAGAAGATGTGTTGGACTATGATGGACATTTCCATTAAAAATGAGCACACAGTCCACATTCTTGGATCAAAAAATTAATTCTGTGTCAGGGCTATCTGATTAACCAGCGCGAGACCAAAACGGAATTAACACCCCATTTCTCTATTAAAAATCCATGCCATAAAGAACAAAAATTAATTGAAAGAAAGTTTAGAGTGGTCAGGAACTGTCAAACCGAAGGAAAGTCAACAAAATGCTAGGGGGAGAAAAAAAAAAAGAAATGACATTAAACATGCAAGACAGTGAATAAATATTTTCAAATGACAATTTGAACAGTGCGATTAAAAAGCCACACAATACAGCAAGACTTCTTTAATCGTTACGATGCTTTAAGTCAGCCACAAACAGAATGACAGCACACCGCGTGTTCATCCTGTAGCAACTCCTCCTAAGTGGTCAAACGGCATGATGTATATGACAAATCTAAAAGTCTTAACCCCATTTCATATGTGGAGGAAATGAGCCATATTGTCCCATTATATTGCCATAAATCATTTTTTCCCAACCTTTGACAGCTTTTTATCAGATCTAACCTTTTCAAGCCTCCATTAGGAGCTCTAACATTTTTAGCTCTGACAGACGTGCAGCACACACAGAAAGCACAGCTGATTAACTTCAGACTGGGATGGGCGGCCTTCATTCGGAATAAAGTCTTTCACACTGGAAACAATGCAATCATTGCTATTAAATCGTCACATGCCAATTCATTTTCTCTAATAACAAAAAAAATTAAAATCTTGCTCATTCATTGTATTTACACCACAGTCATGCTGAATTTTTAATTCTGATTAGCCAGAAGACATTGATTCATTTTGAACTGCAGGCCTGGACAGTAGTGCCAACAGTAAGATTTTACTGTACTCGTTTCTGTAGCAACAACTTGCACAAAGGACTTGCACGACAGATATGATTACATGGCAGATGTGTAATTATTGATATGGTGACGTTTTCTGTGATGAGAAGTTTATTTTGCATTTTTGGAAGGAGTCTCAAGTGTCCGCACTTTGTAACAGTCAAACATAAAGCCATAACATCAAAAAGAGGAAAGTCTTCAGACAAGATGGCTGCAATTTTTTGTCTTTAAACTGTAAAAGAGAAAAATCAGAGACTGGTGCAGGATCGGCTGCTATAATAGACAGAATGCTAGCGGATATAACGATGTAACATATTTCTCTCCACAGATATTCCACAACATTAAGTGCAACCATAAACTGAAAAAGAATGAAGAGCCGTTCTTTAGTATATACATACATTATATATACACATACACATACACACACACAATAACAGCATATCCCAGAGTGTTTTATTCCTCTTCCACTAATATATATATATATACTGTATATAAAAAAAAATGTTAGCATTGGCAAAGTGGTATAAGAGGAATAAAACACTTTGGGACGTGCTGTTATTGTTAAATAATCAACTATGGTGTGGTAACAGTAACTCCAGTTTGTATCGGCTGCATCACACCAGCCCATTGCTGATTTTGGAAGAAATAAAACATGGGGGTGTGCTGTCATAGGAAACTAATCCCCAAGGTGTCATGCAGTGGATTAATGCAGGATTATATATATATATATATATATATATATATACACACACACATACATCCATATACACATACATACATACATACACACATACATACATACACACACACACACACACCCTCACATGTGTAAATATTTGATATCTTTTCATGTGATAACACTGAAGAAATGACACTTTGCTACAATGTAAAGTAGTGAGTGTAGAGCTTGTGTGACAGTGTAAATATGCTGTCCCCTCAAAATAACTCAACACACAGCCATCAATGTCTAAACCACTGGCAACAAAAGTGAGTACACCCCTAAATGAAAATGTCCAAATTGGGCCCAAAGCGTCATGTGACGTGTTAGTGTTACAAGGTCTCAGGTGTGAATGGGGAACAGGTGTGTTAAATGTGGTATCATCGCTCTCACACTCCCTCATACTGGTCACTGAAAGTTCAACATGACACCTCATGGCAAAGATCTCTCTGAGGATCTGAAAAAAATAATTGTTGCTCTACATAAAGATGGCCTAGACTATAAGAAGATTGTCAAGACCCTGACACTGAGCTGCAGCATGGTGGCCAAGACCATACAGCGGTTTAACAGGACAGGTTCCACTCAGAACACACCTCGTCATGGTCGACCAAAGAAGTTGAGTGCACGTGCTCAGCCATATATCCAGAGGTTGTCTTTGGGAAATAGACGCATGAGTGTTGCCAGCATTGCTGCAGAGGTTGAAGGGATGGGGGGTAAGCCCGTCAGTGCTCAGACCATACGCTGCACACGGCATCAAATTTGTCTGCATGGCTGTCGTCTAAATGCCAATTCTAAATATGATGCACAAGAAAGCACGCAAACAGTTTGCTGAAGACAAACAGACTAAGGACATGGATTCCTGGAACCATGTCCTGTGGTCTGATGAGAACAAGATAAACTTATTTGGATCTTATTTGCAACCTGTGAAGCTCTGGTGAACTCCATGCCCAAGAGGGTTAAGGCAGTGCTGGAAAATAATGGTGCCACACAAAATATTGACACTTTGGGCCCAATTTGGACATTTTCACTTAGGGGTGTACTCACTTTTGTTGCCGGCGGTTTAGACATTAATAGCTATGTGTTAAGTTATTTTGAGGGGACAGAAAATTTACACTGTTACACAAGCTGTACACTCACTACTTTACATTGTAGCAAAGTTTTATTTCTTCAGTGTTGTCACATGAAAAGATATCATCAAATATTTACACAAATGTGAGTAAATACTTTAGTACTGTACATTTTAGAATAAGGCAGCACTTTTCTAGCCCCAATTGCTCTCGCTCTCTCTCTCTCTCACACACACACACACACACACACACGGTTGAGGATTCATTCTGCACAAATGAACACACACAACAGCAGGCACAACTTTGAGCAGGATTACTAATATAAAAGCAAAAGAACAGGACAGAGGCAGGGAGGACAGGAAGATGAAAAGAGGATAACACTCAATCCTTTCAGATTGTACATAAAAGCTAGCAGCAAGAGGATTAACATCTTGTCATGGTGGTATTTAAGTGGATGTTTGACAAACTGACCAAACCCAGTCAGAGATGACCACTTCCTTACAAAAGCATGCATTAAAGGGGGAAAAAAAACAAAGAGAAAAAAAAACATCAAGACTTTCAAAGGGAGGCTCAATGGGTCTAATTCATAGCCCGAGTTATGTTGGGAAGAAATGACATTTTATTTCCTGTTCGTTTTGCGTAGGTTTTTATTTACTGGTCCTCTCTCTGCCAACAACAGCTCAACCCTGTGCTTGGTTCACGACGGGGGAAGAACGTTAGCCCGGAGCCGCATTTCATTACATGCCATGTTTAACTATACGCACTTTTCCTAAAACATACACGAGGCTTATAATGTGCTTAATATTCACTATCAGGTGAATAATTTTTATCCAAGCCTGATAGTTGGAGGAGATGGATAACTCAATTATCAGCACATCCGTCACACAGCTCCCTGGCACGGCAAAAGCAGCAGCTAAGATTGATGGTAAGATGAGACCAATGGCTTCTTCGTCATCACAGCCAGTCAGTGGGCCTGAACACGCCTCCCCCCCCCCCCCCCTTTGCTTTTCGTTCTCTCTTTCTTTTCTATTTTCCCTGCCGATCTGCAGCCTTCATATGCGAAGCATCATTACCCCTCACTCCACTGAGGAAAGTGTATTATGAGGTTAGTGTTTTGGCAAGGCTATTGTTTGGATGATGAATATATTTGGTCAGGGAGAGAAAATTAGTTGTGTCATTTGGAGGAAAAATACAACACCATTTCTCAGGGATTTTTTCCCCTCCTTTTTTTTTGCAGTGCTTAAGAGTAAACAAGAACGATTAACAAAGGCTAGAAGTTCTGGTACTAGTTTAAAACCACAAAACATAAATAAGCTAATCAGCAGAGCCGTCACACAAGAGCGCTGCGGTAATTAAATGAGCGACCGTCATGTTAAGAAGGTCAGTCAGAAGGAAACCCAGCATGCTTTTCAGTGGATCGCTGTCATTTTTTTCTCCGCCAACACAAGGAATGAACGAATCTAAGAAGGCCACTTGCCTCCACATCAAGCCATACCATAAATTAGAAGAGAAAGCGCGGGTGATGTCACCCGATCACTCTCATTGCATTGACATCAGTTCAGTGGGCAGTGCAGTACAGGCGCTCTGTGTGTGTGTGTGTGTGTGTGTGTGTGTGTGTGGTGGGGCTGGGCTCTCCAACTGCTCAGGCTTAACAATGGGAGAGCGCATTCAAAATGTCAAATGTAAATGTCAATTAAAAATTACAAGGGAGCTCCAAAAGGTGCATTTTGAAGGGGCTGACATTTTTTTGATAGGGCAGAGTTTATCGGGTGAGGCAGCCCACAAACATGACGGCATGGGTACTGTCAGCTCCCTACACATATGAGCAGGAAAGCCACTGCTGAATACTGATGGGAAGGTCCTCACCGTCATGTACAATACATCTTTGTAGGAAAAACCGTAAAGCTAAACCTCCTCTACTAAAGTGCATCCATCATTAAGGCCGCAGCGGCAGCAGAGGCAATAAGCGTTGCTGATAAATCTAAATGATTTTGTGTCTCATCATAGAAAATAATGGCATGAAAGGATATGATTGACATTTTTGACTGTTTTCATTCAAGTGTTGTCTCATTAAATGCAATGTCCCTCATAGTCTAGGAATGTTCCCAGTCGTGGGCCAGTATTTTATGCTCAACAATTTTTAAAAGATTTTTAATGGGGCCTACTAAAATCTGAAGTGTTCAAAGTCTATCTCTCTCCAGTGAGTTCTGAATCTCATTTCCATTTCCAAATAAAACCTCACAAAATGGAGAAAAATGCATAGTGTTGATTACAACTTTGGCATCACTTGGCAGTTCGGGTTCGACTCATTGCACAGTTTCGTAGGAATCATCTTCACTGAGACAGCATCTGTTACTGAAATCAAGGCACTCGAACACAAGACACGTAGACGCTGAAAATACAAGGACCTAAAAATAAAACTACAGCAGTCACTGTAGTAGTGTGAAGTATTTAAAATAACCTAAATAACCCTTTTTAGACTGAGGACATTAAAGACGCCGACACGAAGTCAAAGGATACTGCTTTACGCTCAATTCTAATGAAAATAATTACTTTACTAATCTCCTGCTCTGAAGGTGACGACCCAATCATCAAATAACATTCAGGAGACATGATTAAGCTGATGTGAGGGCTGCCCTTTAATGCTCGTCATGTCACTGTGCTTTCCAAACTGAAAACTCAGCATCACTTCAATTTACAGGTGTCTTATTAACTCATGGCTCGCAAATTTTGACAAATAGGAGTAATCTAGAAACCGTTTGTGTTCTAGTGGGTTGACGAGATGTGGTGTGTGGCTGTCTCTGTACAAGGTTTCTAAGGTCAGGAGCTCGCGGCTCTGCACCGGCATGTCACAATGTGTCAGCCGACCATCAGCCACAGCTTGGCTAGTGGGGGTGACCTTTCAGTTCTACAGACGTGTGAGCACTTCCCCCACCACACACACATATTTTATATATATATACACATACATACATATATATACACATATAAATACATACATACATACATACATACATACATATATACACACATACACACACACACACACAGTATTTTCCACACTATAAGGCGCACCAAAAAGCCTTAAATTTTCTCAAAAATAGGCCGTGCGCCTAATAATCCAGTGCTCCTTATGTACTGGTCAAGTACATAAATAGACCCCGTAATTGAGACTGCGCCCTATAGTGCGGAAAATACGGTACACACACACATACATACACACATGCATATATACATACATACAAACAATCATATATACATATACATATATATATACACACACACACACACACACACACGTAAGTCAAAGTACATTTACAAATCACCCCTCTTTGCTTTTATTAGCATTTTCCACTGTCCCAACTTTTTTGGAAGTGCGGTTGTATTTAAACAAAACACTTATACACTTGTTTTTTTTTTAAGATAAACATTTATTTTGAAACTGATGCATTACTTTCCAGAAAAGTTGGGACAGGGGCAAGTTAGGACCAATAGCGATGTGATAAGCTGAAATTAGAAGGTGATGTGAAACAGGTGAGGCAATCGTCTAATCAGAGTATATAAGGAGCCTCCAAAAAAGTCCTAGTCCGTCAAGCGCAGCGATGGATCGGGGCTCGCCAATCTGCCAATAGATGAGTCAGTGAATTATTATCATTGCCCAAATACAAATCAGTAGGATTGTGGGCATTTCACCTACTACAGTGCACAATATAATTAAAAGATTCAAGGAATCTGATCAAATCTTTGTGTAAAGGACAAGACTGAAAACCACTTCTGAATGCATGTGATCTCCGTTCCCTCAGACATCACTGTCTTATAAACCGTCATGAGTCTGTAATGGATATCCTGACATGGACTCGGGAATACTTTGGTATTCTGCTGCATCCACAGATGCAAGTTAAGGCTTTACTATGCAAAGCAGAAGCCATACATCAACAGCATTCAGAAACATAGCAGACTGGGCTCGGTCTCATCTGAGATGGACAGTATCACAGTGGAATCGTGTTTTATGGTCCGACTATTCAACATTTCAAATAGTTTTTGGACAAAACAGCAGTCGTTTTCTCTGGGCCAAAGAGGAAAAGGACAATCCAAGCTGCTATCAGTGTCAGGTCCAAAAGCCAGCATCTGTCATGGTATGAGGTGTGGCAGTACCCATGATAACTTGCACATCTGTGAGGGCACCATTAATGCAGAAAGATATGTACATATTTTGGAGCAACATCTGCTGCCATCCAGAGCAGGACAACGCCAGACCACATTCTGCCTGCAGCACGAGGAGAGCACGCAAACTCTGCACACACCGGGCAGCAGTGGGAATCGAACCCTCAACCCTTGAGGTGTGAGGCGACCATGCTAACCACTAAGCCGGTCATGCTTGTTCAATGAACCATAAATAATTACTGCACATGTATCTGTGGAACAGTCCTTAAGACACAAACAGTTTACCGGCAGTAGGCAATTAAGGACACGGTTACAATAACTTGGGACACTAAAGAGACATTTCTACTGACTCTGAAAAGCACCAGAAGAAAGATACCTAGGTTCCTGCTCACCCCTGTGAACATGCCATAGGCCTGCTGCAGAGAGACATGGGGACTGCAGATGTGTCCAGAGAAATAAACTGTAATGTCTGTAATTTAAGACGCCTAAGATAGTGCTTCAGGGAGACACGAAGGACAGCTGATTGTATTTGCAGTGGAAAATTACATGTAACCGTGTCCCCCCCCAGATGTGATCGAGAACTTGCATATGCCTTGGTGGAAGAGTGGGGTAACATCTCACAGCAAGAACTGACAAATCTGGTGCAGTCCATGAGGAGGAGATGCACTGTAGTACTTAAAGCAGCTGGAGGCCAGAGATACTGACTGTTACTTTTAATATTGACCCCCACTTTGTTCCATTTACACGTTAAGACATTGGCTGGAAATAAAAAATAAATAAATAAAAGCGGCTGAATGTGAGTGTATGTGTAATCTGATTGATCAGAGGTTGATTAGTTTTCTATAACAGCATAGGTCCAACAATAGTTCTGCCTGCACATTTATAAAAATAAATAAATAAATAAAAAATTCCCAGGCTTATATTAATGAGTGCTTCTCAACCCAGGGGGACGTGGAGAGATCTGAAGGGGGGCACAAATTATTTTCAAGAAAGATAAAAAACAGACATAATTTGGGTTCTGTGTATTTGACTGCTTTTCAAATAGAATGTACATAAATGAAAAACCCCACATTCCCTCTTCCTCTGTATTTTCTTTTTGCTGGGCAGAGGCGGAGCTTATCCTGCCTTTGATCTAGCGGTCAGTGTTGTCAACTTGGGGACTTTTCAGACTTACTTTACTCTTTTTTTTTTGTCAAAAAAAGTTCCTAATGACAAACCTTAGCGACTTTCCAAATGTCACCAGTACTGTCCTGCAAGTGTGAGGTCTTGCTTTCCTGCTGCACTCTCACCTCTCTCTGCCTCTATTCTGTTCAGTGAGAGGCTGAGAGCCGGAGATTTAACAATGTCATGGATAACGAGACGTGCCCTTCTTCCCAATTTACATCATTCATATATGAATGTTTTTAAAACACAAGACGAATGTAATGCTACATGTTTTACATGTAATAGTCCACGTTATTACAGCCTAGTTCTCTTGTTCAAAGTAGTTATAGTGTTCAGAAACATTTTTGATCATTCATAGTTTTATAAAAGTTATTTTTTTTAAATCATAAGTTGATTTTTGATTAAAAGATATAAAAGATTTATATATAGAATAGATCAATATACCTGGTCTCCTCCGCATGATAGTGGAGGCTTGGGGGGGCTTTAGTTACAAAAGGTTGAGAAACTCTGCTCAGTCACAGTACTTCTAGAGTAACAGCACATTCACAGGGACTTGTATGGTAGACACAATCTAATTCTAATAATAAATGGATTGAAATACTGTAATTTAACAAGGGGAAAAAATGTCTAAACCTTGTGAAGCTTTCTGTTTATATAACATTTATGGAAGGAGTCTCTAGTGTCAGAACTACAATCAGTAGAGAATGTATATATATATATATACATACATACATACATACACACAC
>JAFFST010047619.1:446350-465619 GCA_022414735.1 Noturus placidus
TATATATATATATATATATATATATATATATATAACACAGATATATATATATATATATATACACACTATATATATATATATATACACACACACATACTGTATATATACACACACACACACACACACACACTGTTTTCAAATTGCTGTGGTAGATGAGGAGTAAACCACTCCAGAACACGTTGTTATAGGAAAATAATTAACTTCAGAATGGTAACAATCACACCACCCTGTTGATTACTTTCCTATAACTGCATGAGTATTCTGTTATGTTTTGTTCCATTTATTATGTTTCATGCTTCAAATATAAAAAGCCATCTCTGGGTTCCATTAAGCCAAAAATAGACACACTGTACTAAGTTGATAAATCTTTTGATGGTATCTCACTATTTTCTTTTAATAGTAGTTTTTCCTCTTGCATGTCCCATATTTCTGTGGGGTGAAAAATCATTTCAAGCTGCATGCACTTCTTCATTGTTGTATGCGCAGTACAATGCTGCAGTGATGAATCGTTCGGAAAGGAAAGCTTTTTTTTTTCTTCACAAACCAAATACAGCTGTTTACATGACCTCAAACGTATGACTTGCTTAGAAAGCCTGCTGTAGTTTGTTTGGTTTTTACAAACGATCGCGCGTCTCGTTCAGAGAACACGCTGAGCCTTCATTCTGTCAGTCACACATATGCACAGATGGAAACACAGAGAAAATCAGCTATATGGAGGCATATGATGTTAATCTGTACATGGCTGATTCTGTAGGGAGCCTTCAGCTAAAAAGCCACAAGCCATTCCTGTAGCACAGGGTCAGTGTGCTCTTATCCTCTCAGTGTAAGAAATGAAGCCCTATACCTACTCCACCTGACAGGACAGACAGTAAAATGCCCTCTGACCTGAGACAGATTTGAGGTAGCTAGTATAACAGTGTGTAGTGGTAAGAGGTTTAAATCAACCAGAACAAAAAAAAAAAAAAAACAAGAAAAAAACAGCAAAAGATAATTCGATTTTATTTGTGCTTCCATCAACTACGGTTCTGTTGAGATTTCTGAAGATGGTGCAACACGAGAAGGTGGACACTACTACAATACCCCATGTGCATAGATGTACTTAGCCATGGGACATGGAAGTCAAACAAACCGCAGCATAAACGTGAGATACTTATAGATATGCATACCACTGTGCTGTTGAATTCTCCAATCTGATAATCAGAAGATGTTGAATAATTTTCAATAACCACAGCTTTAACAGCAGTGCTTTTTCTTTATCGTTTCTATAGCAACAGCACATTCCCAGCAGACACCCCAAGTAATTGAAGGTTAATACTAAACAAATAAACATGCGTGTCGCTCTTTAACACACACAAAAAAAAAAAAAAAACACAAAAAAAGTATAATTGTTGACATGGTGAAGTTTCTGTAAACAGATGTTTAAGTAAATAAAAATAAATAGGTAGTCTCTAATGTCTTTGTAACAGTCAGAGGTGAAGCAGATTTCAGTCCAGGAAGTGAATTAACTTGTTTCTTGGACATTACACAGCATTAAATTTAACTGTATACAAATAAGTACAAAATGACTTTTCTATAAATAAATAAATAAATAAATAAACAAATTGCTGTGGTATAAGAGGTATTAAACATTTGAAGATGTGGTGTTTGAAGAAAAATAAATTAACAACGTGGACGCTGAAGCGGATTATTTTCCTATAAACAACCCATCTTGTCATGATTTATTCCTGGCGTATTCAGTCCCATTAAAAAATATTCTCTATCAAAAGCAATTTTAAAATACCGACCGGTCGAATTCTGCACATCTCACCGAGAAGATTTGTGATTATTGTGCAAAAAAATGATCACACAAACATTCTCAAAAGTAATCTGGACTACAGCTATCTTGTAATAAAATTCAACGGAAAAATATTTTTGTTATTTAGAATGGGTTCAGGTTGATCAGAAATAGACCCAGTTTCCACCCGATAGGGAATGATTTATAGTAAAATTAGTTTCCATCACATTTTGTCCTGCATATTGTCTACCCCCCCCCTACCAATTTATAATAAACATATACAAAATTTGCATTCAGGAGGTACGAGGAAAACCTCGTATTGTTAGCATAACCGTTTCACCAGGCAACATGTTAACATGAAACAATGCAAATGATATCAAAGCCACACTGATAATCTCAAGCTCTAACAATGCAGTCTAAATGACATTATTAAAGAATAAAATGAATAGTAATTATGTTATTCAAATCGTTCTATGTAGGGTGATGAGTAAAAAGTGATCACTGAGATATTCAATGGTAAAGAAGTTGTAAGAATCTACTAGGAGAGACTATTACTAAGGACTACTAATGAGCTTCTTACCTGTTCCAGTAACTCCAGAACTGCTCGTTTAGATAAGTGCGATGACTGTGCTCATCCCCAAATGAGGCCTTGCTCTCAATCCAGTGGACAATGTGGCCTTCAACAGCTGAGAGTGGAAAATGATAATAATAATAATAAAAATTCAAACATTTTGCACTGGATTTAATATGTGGTGGCATTTTGAATGCAGAAAGGAGATGTGTAAATCCATCTAACTTCATCATGAGGAAACGCTTCTCCTGAGGCGACATGTGGTATTTTCTTGTAAGATGCTTTTATATAGTTTGTATTCAAAGAAGAAGAAGAAAAAAAAGTCATAAGACATGAAATGGCATTATTTTAACATTAGCTTGCCAGTTGGGATTGTGTCTGATATAACTTCAGGCCTATTATAGTCACTGCTGACTGACCAAGTGATGCTTTTCTTACTGATTCTCCAAAGACTTACCAATGGGGACTTCTAGAATAATGTCAGGGGTCTTGTCATAACCCTTGGCTCGTAGCTGATTCTCATCTGAGGGGAAACATTTCAGGCAATCACTTAAATCATCCTAATCAAATTCAGCGAAAAAGGAAGTGGACTTTACGCCTAAGTGACAAAAATGACCTTTATCATATTTGGGCATTAATAATAAAACAGCATGTGGTTTGCTACTCGCCTCCAGATCACTGACCTATAGTGTGTAAATGGGAAAAGTAGGAGTGTGTTTGAAAACAAAATAATATTGAAATATATATATATATATATATATATATATATATTACACACACACCATACCTTGTGGGATAACTAACTCATTTATATGTTGACTTCCTACCGAGTATGTAATACAACAGATTCTACAGAAAGCACAGACTTTTGTACACACACTGAAATAATCACACTTTACATCTGCCAATGATTTGCAAACACTGCACAAAAATCCATCAGGGCAGGTTGGAGGTGGAAAGCATTGAGCTGGTGAGCTTCATAAAGAACAGAAAGGACATGGCTGGCATTATAGCAGCTGAAGGCATGACCCTTGTGTGCGTGTGCCTCAGCCATTGTCCTTGACTCGTGGCGCGGTTCGACCATTATTTGCGGAACACCTGATTTCTCCATTAAATCTCAGTCTGACCAGGTCATTCAATTCCAGGGGCCGGCCTCTCCATCTTCAGCCAAGCTCGACTAATGGGCTGAGGGGGAAGAGGACTGAAGGTCTTGGACTGTGAGGGGGTCTGGGCTGTGTGGTCTCTCTCTCTCTCTCGACACCTACCGGGCTGTTGACACCGTCATGCGGCGCCGATCGCCTTTTTACATCACCGTTGATTAAAATTAATGGGCCATCCCTAGTGTTGGGGAGCTTATTTCCAATCCATTTATCAGCTGAGCGAGGCCACCTCTGTGACCCCTGCGCCCCAAACTTTGACAGTTTTAGAACAGTCCTCGCGGCCGTCTCTGCTAAGGTCAGGACTCGGGGCCCAAATAAATGATATCTTCTTAATGACAGAAAGAAAAAAAGAGGAAAAAGAAAGACTGATTCGAAAAACCCTGCTTGCTTTTCTGTAGGGTATTGAGATGGGAAAGGAAAAGGAAATTTCACACCTGGCTACTCACAACCTTAACTTTAAAGTCTTCCAACATCATGATGCTTAGGCGGGGTTCTGAGACAGCAGGTCAATATGCATCTGTCTATTGTATTTATGGTACAATCTATTCTTAAAACGAGCGCAAAACAATTACATAAAGGAGATTTTACGTACGTTTACTATAAATTCAAGTATGAAGAGGACAATGGACGAAAACCCAATGGCTTTAATTCACAGGTAATAAAAGAACAATAAATCCTCACTTATATCGCTGTTCACAAATAAAAGGAAATAGGAATACTGGTGGTAAACAGCTTACCTACAAAGGAGAGGTTCCTCTCTCGGAGTTTCTCTCGCAGGATTTCCTCATGCTCCTGACCAATAGCACTGATGAGGCACAGTTTAAGAAAAGCAGGAAACAACTTTTAAGTACAACTAAAGAATTAAGTCAACACATGATGCCTTTCAGTCTACTTCAAAACATTTATTTGAATAAACATTGCAACTGATACAGCAGATTAATGCATGCCCTTTTAATTTTAAATGAAGAGCGGGGGGGGGGGGGGCAACTTGTCAAATTTGACTCATAAAATGGGGGCAAATTTTACCTGCATGCAAGGTTGCTATGGAAACGGCCAAGTTTCAGAGCAGTGTTGCCGTGGCAACACCAGAAGAGTGTACTATTGTCTGTGTGTGTGTATATATATTTTTAATATAATATAGATGCTTGGGAATAGCAACTGCAATAAAGTTGAGAATCAATAGGATTGGGTGTGAATTTTTTTTTTCCCCCCAGCCACTAAATGTTACTTAAGATGAAGATCACAATCACCTGGAATTGCATTTGAAAATGATGAAAAGTGCCACAGTGCATTGAATGGTACACTTAATGCAAAAGAACAGCACAACAAACTTTAATATCAAATGTGCACAGGGTTGGGAAAACACCACTCCATGATCTCAAACTGGGAAGGTATATGGTATACACTTCAGGTTGTTGATATTTATTTGACTGATAGGTACTTAACATTTCCAATTTATCAGATCAGTTCTGATTTCATGCTTAACTCCTGCTAAATGAGCTCATGTGCCTTTTCGCTGAGACAAGTGACTGCCTGGGTCATTACAGGGACGTCTGGGTGCAGGCACTGGAGCAAGTCCCCTGATGTCATGATGCAGCGCCAGAAGAAGAGCGAGTGGGCTGGTTTGATGATCCCTCAGAGGAAAAGCAAGTGAATGAGGAATAATGCTGGAGGGAGAGGTGTGAAAGGTGGTAAAGAGGCAGGATGACGACGGTGGGCAGGGTGGGACAAGGTTCAGTGGCCAAGAACAGACAAGCCTAGCATGGTCCCCAGCTGCCTAGTCCTAAACAGCCTGCAGACTGACCAACTCCACCTCTCTCTCTCTCTCTCTCTCTCTCTCTCACACACACAAACAAAATAGTCTCATGGGTGCAGTATTATATGATGACCCATTTCTGACAGCCCATAACCGTCCGTCTCCTGTTCTCTGATCACTGTGACTGCATCACTGGATGTAGCCAGGAGTACAAACTTACGAGTGAGTATGTTCAAGTCAGAATCGCTTTCTTGAATCATTTTCTATAGTCTGATTTGATTTCAGATTTAAGCACACCAGAAAGATGTTCATTCACTGGTCAGAAATATGGAGACGAAAATGCCATATTCACCCAAAAAACAAGCAACAAGGAGCTGGTGCACAAAACAAAAAGATATATGTAATATAATGTAATAAATCATTTTAATACAGTGGTATTTTTGTTCCATGTATTTTCGAAACACATTCTTACTGTGCGGCACTTCAGCTCCGTCCTCTGTCATGTCAGTCAGCAGCTCACATGTCCAGCATGCTGTAACCCGTAATATGCAGCAAAATTTGCTTCAGTTTGAATCAGGGTTGAATCATGTTTTCATCGCAATCAAACCACATTAGAGCTCTCTAGGAAGTGGAATGAGCGCATGCCTGACGGGCAGTTTCTTCAATTACGCAGTTTAGTCCATTTGAACCAATCCCTGGTGCTTTGTCCTCTTTAGTGTGGTTCTTTAACCAGGTGAGAACACAGCAATTGGACTTGGGTGAGGACCAAAACATTTGACTGGAGGTCTGATTTCAGTCAAACTCTAGCACAGAGATTTGACTGCACTGAGAAAACAATCTGACTCTCAGTTGACCAAACACTGCTATGTACTGTGGTTTGTGAGGAGCATTTTTGACATATGAGGCAAAATAGAGCTAAAGCTCGACAGGAATATGATTTATTCTGGATACATCTGGAAATGCTGGATCATCATGATGTTATTTCAGCTGTTCCCCTTTAGGGGCTCACTGCAGCGGATTAACAATTGGCATATTTTAATTTGGCAGGATGCCCATCCTTACTTTTATTCAGGCTTTGGACCGGCACTGAGAGTACCAATGACTAGGTTGGTCAACTGCCTGGGAATCGAACCCAGGCCGCAGTGGTGAGAATGTGGGATCCTAGCCGCTAGACCACCTATTATGAATTATTAATTTATTGATTTGTTCTCCATGCTTGGTTGAGATCTATGATTCTTTACGCATTCTAACCAAAGCTTTATTTTTTCCATTACTGTATTTCTGAATAAAAGTACTTTTAAAAGTATGTTTTCAGCTCTGCCCCTTCCCACATGCCCTTCAGGAAAGTTTGTGTGTGTGCAAACACGGGATACAACTTAATGCCGAGCACCAATAACAGCGTTGGATACATGGATAGCCAAATTCATTAACAAGGATGTGTATGTAGCAGTTACATCCAAAATAGTTTACTGATGAACTCATCTACTTCACATGGACATCTCAACTGTATTATTGTGTGACAAACAGTTTAAGTCCCTTCACTTCACTTGTATACAATAGAAATTCAATTAAATATCAAAATGCCGCTGATGCTCATACTAAAGATCCTTTCAACAAATGTAGCACTGTGTGGACTCATTAGATTTATAATAATTAGATTTATAATAATTATCTGGTGTCACACAGAAGAGGACAGGTTGCCTTTTGAGTCTGGTTCCTCTCAAGGTTTCTACCTCATGTCATCTCCGGAAGTTTTTCCTGATAAATTTAAATCTATATCCACATTTGTGTAAAGCTGCTCTGTAAAAATGTCCATTAAAAAGGCTATATAAATAAAATTGAACCGAATTAAAACAGTCAGTCAAACTCACTCAGCTCAAACAGAAAACCAAAATCATATCAATAAAGTTAAATTCAGCAAACAGTGTGAAACAGAATGAGTGCGGTGTGTAAAAGACCGAAAGACGAAAGGAGTCCTGACTGAAGGACGAAGGTCCATCATGGTGACCTGACAAGTACTCTCCAAGGTGCTGATAAATCTCCCATAAACACACCAGAGGAAGAGAATAAACTAGAGCAAGTGAGTTAAAAGGGGTTTTTCTTAAAACCTGTGAAATAAGTGAATGTAAAGCTTGTTTGGATAGAGCCTGCTTCCTGTTTGCTTCTCGTCTCAGACAACCTCGTCTTCGGCTGCATCCACCATATTGAAATGATGTATAAATAGAGAATTACAGAAGAAAGATGCACTACTTACCCTACCTATAGATATATACAATCACACACACACACACACACACACACACACACACACACTGAGAAAACTTCCGATGAAGCTCGACACATCTCTGAGAACAGCTCCTCGTCAACTTCAGGCTTAAAATTTTATGTGAAAGGATACTGTTTGATGCAGTCGACCAGCGGTCCATAACAGCAGTCATTTATGGTGCACTGAAAAAAAGAAGGAAGAAATATTGCAGCTTGGCTACGGGGGGTGGAAGAGGGGCTCTGTGCACCCGTTAAACTGATAGCAGGAAGGGAGGAAAACACTGGAGACGACTTCATGCCACGCACCAGCACAGACAATCGCATGATGCTATTAGCAAAGATGAGACACTGGATTATTTACTGGAGCTGGATGCATGTCTAGTCAAGTGAATCAACATGCAAGTGTATGCACATCCAAAGGCATGTACTGATGACATCATCGACTTCACATGGACATCTCAGCTGCATCATTAGTCACTTGTGAGGCATTAATTCAGCATTTAATGCATAAAAGTGATCGAGACAGTGAGCGTACCTGTTCCACATGTCTGGCCAGCTGCACATCTGGAATTAAAGACGGCTCCCGCAACATGCTGTTCAGGACTTGCTTGGATGCTGATTATAAGGGGAAAAAAAATTCACACATACAAAAAAACAAAACAACAAAAATTCACTATTATGGAACTACAGCTTAACAGACAGCCAGGAAAGAAACCTTTTGCCCTAATTGACTAGGTCATGGCAGTGATATATCTCTGTTAGCGCAGCTCTAGACACAAATACCATCTTTTACACCACTTACTCTGACACGTTCCGTACTCAATTGGGTGGAAGCTTCGAGCTGAGTGAGTTTTTGCGCAGATAAATGCTTCAGTCATGTTATGAAGGATGAATATTTTGCATCTCTCACCCCATTCCAGCAGCACTGACGTTATAAATCACATTGCTAGGCCGTTGGATTGATTTCTTATTATTGCAAAGGCAAAAAAATCTCCAAGTCATTTTTCACGCACATTCCGATTAAATGGATTGTATCGCCGTGTGTCGAAATGGCGGATGTGCACGATTCTAATGATGTATACATGTGGTCATGAAGTATTTCTGCTGCTGCCTTGACACTTCCAGGAATGTTTCTATATTTTAAAAAAAGCAGAAGAAGAAAAAAAAAGAGCGGTGAAAGAGAAATAGAAGGAGAGAGAGAGGAAGCATCGGAGATTTGGTCCCTAAGCAGATTTGAAGGATACAAGAATGATTAGAGGAAAAGAGATGTGATGAAATAAAGAAACACTTTAAGCTCTGCTTTCATGTCCCTCCATGATCTTCATACCATACATGCTTTTATTAACCATAAACCTCTATCTCTCCTTCCAGCTCTCTCTGAGGTGCTGCTCCTCATGTCTCATTCCAAACCCCCGGTGGAGAAATGACAAATACGAGGTGTACGCTGTGATCTGCCGCTGCTAGAGAGACAGAACAAAGCCCAGTCAGCACTACTCTCTCCCTCTCCAGAGCCGAGCCGAGGCCTGCGAGGCACCTTATTTCTCCGCTCATTTTTCTCAGAGATTGGTACCTTCACACGCAGATCTATACGGTGCTCCTGTGCTGCTCGCCACTGAAGAAAGAGGGTTATATTTTCCCCTTGAGTTAGGACACCTCATGACAAATGATAATGGATAATCAATAAAGCGGGAAATATGAGGCAGCAAACTTTATGAAGCCACGAGACATATTACTCCCCAACAACACTCGTTTCCCTTAACAAAGTCACTACTCGACTGTGCCTAATAATCTGAAAGAAAATCAAAGGACCCACAACCACATCAGCAATATTGGCAACTTATTCCACTTTAATGGCATTTTGATTGATTTTTTTCCCTTCCTAATGGTAGTTTTATAGATTTGACGCTGCTCCTGCAAAACAGTACTGTGTAATAAACCTCCCTGAAGGCAAACAGCAGCCATTAAAGCTCTTGTCTTACTAGCACTCATAATTGGAGGTTGACCACCATCAAATTTTGGTGCCTCACACACATACACACAGATCGCATTTCAGCTTTTCATTTGCCCGACACTGTTTCCCCCCTGTTTTGTGGGACATAATACGTGGAGCTTCTTTTCCCTCCATTTTCTGAGGGACGGGGTTAAAAAACGATTGCAAAGGTGACCTTGGAGCGGACATTGTGCGTTTTCAGCCGTGCACTGACCTGATGAAATCTGAAGGCCTGCGCGCTAATAAATCAGGCTGTTTTTAAAATGAGTTTAGCCTAATGCTCATTCATCACCGGCCATAATGCCATTTGCAGCCCGGGATCCGCCGTCGCGCCCAAACAGCCTAGTAAATAACAACAGAACCTAACATCCTCGCATCACTGCAGCCTCGAACATCAGCATACATTTATTAAAGACGCCTCTGCCTTTCTCCCTCACACACACACACACATACACAGCAAAACTCCCCTGCAGCATGATTTCACAACACACAATAGAGCACTGTAAATACACACCAAATTTATTGTAATTGTCCCATGTCGGCATAAATTCTGACTGAGGAATCCTTATATGAGGAAGCGTGTATTGGAGGAGAATACTAAAAAGAGCAGCTTCACCTCCTCTGGGACTTGTACGTGAACACAGACCGGTGTTTACTAAAAAAAAAAAAACAAGAGAGAGAAAACACCAGTGCTTTTATCAGGCTCTGATGAAATGATGAATGACGGAGGAGAAATGAGCCTAACCTTGCATGATGTCTCTCCCCTTAGTCCTATCGTTTATATCTTTTCTCCTTCTCCACCAGGATGAAAAAGTCATTATCTTATCTTGAAAAAAAGGAAAAAAAAACGGTAGAAATCTCATTAGAAGCCAACATTTGTTGAGGGAGGACCGTAATAAACAATAACGGATGATGATCGTTATTGCCCCTGACACTGATGAGCTCCTATGCAAGTTTGTTTATTAATTAAAATACCCCCCCCCCTTTTTAAACACCCTCCCATTCCACACGACAACATACCCCCTTTATGGACAGTTCCAGCGCATAAGCCATTGAGCTGCAGAGGCGCTCGTACATCAAACTTCATGGTGCAAAGGAGAGACGGGGCGCTGATAACGTGCCCCGATAAAGCTGATTTTCCATGATGAATCTCGGAGCATATAAATTGGCTAATATCTGAAAACATTTACAGATACTAGAGGAATTGACTACTTGTGGGACATGATGGATGAGCCTCTCAGAGCCCGGCGGACAGCTCTGCAAATCTCGCCTTGGCTGACTAAAGCCCTCATTTGATTTTCCAATTTACTTCTCTTAAATCTATCCTCCTGGTTGCTCTGTCTGGGGAGGTGGAGCAGTGCTCCTTTCTTTCTTCCACCTATTTATGCAGCGCTGGTTGGAGGTATAGGTTGGGTCCCAGCAGGGTTAGCGGGGCAGAACTGATCTGCCTCGGCCCGATTGGGGCTGATCGCGGAGAGCAGTTCGGGTCTGGGTCAGAGCTTCTCGCAGCCTTGCGCCTGACTCCAGTTCCTCTGCTCGACAGTAATTAGTATACACGTCAAGGCAAGTAGTACCTGCCTGCATACCTCACTCAACTCCTCTACTGCCAGAACACACATTCAAACCGCATCTCACCACACTTAAACCTCTTTATTTCTGCTTAATGTGGATCTCGTTATTCAAAACCTAAAACGAACTGTATTGCAATCAGCCCTACCTAGAATAAATACGGTCAATACTGTAATGCTCTGCTATGCAATATAATTCTATTTTTCAGCCAAACTGTATTAGTAATATTTCAACTCTGTCCCAAAGTGAGCACTTCCATGTTCAGGACAGCCCAAAGAACGCGACTCAATAAAGCTCAGGTGACCAAAAACGATACAACGATAAATCTTAAACAAGTCCAATCACATTGTAAGAAAGGCTGGAGAAGAGATCTAATCTCATGTAAGGCCTTGGGAAAATGGAAAAGGTCAAATAGCTGGCAAAATTGCCTTCTCCCCCCCAAAAAAAAACCCAGTGTAGCTAAATCTAGCAGCACTTCAAATCATGTCAGAAACGAAGAGAGGAGGGTGGAGGGAGATTGGGAACGAGCAGAGTGAGAGAGTGGGAGTCAGTTTGAATGACTCCGTTGGTGGCTTTTAAGCTGCATGAAAAGTAGGACCATGGTGACCACATGATAACTACTGAGCTCCAAATCTATAAAACATATAAATAAAAAAAGGAAAAAAACAGTATAAAACAGCTACAAGATCATTAGTGCAAATTACTAATATACCACACTTATACAGTTTTATTATTTTCTTTTTCCCACCACAGCCCCTCCCTGTCCTTTACCCTCTCATTACAGAAGTTATCATCATACTCAATACATGTTGAAATGTACTGCCTTATTTACAAGCACAACCAACCAATCGTTGTCGCTGACTGCCAGTTTAGCAGTTTGGGGAAATCACACACGTATAAAAAACAGGCTGCTGCAAAAGATGAGAAACAATTTAAATCTCTTTATTGATTCTAACCAAGTGATTGTGTATATATTCCACCATCCCAAAGGTACAATTTCTAGGTCTCCTAAATGCAAAAGGGAAAAGAAAGGGAATAAAAATAATGGTGCTGGGTAATGGAAAGTCGCTCACAGACTTGGAAGCAAGGTCCCTTATATAGAAGTCTATTGATCCATGCTGTCCACTGGGGGGGGAGGGAGAGAGAGAGAGAGAGAGAGAGAGAGAGAGAGAGAGAGAGAGAGTCATGTCAAGTCTAGGCAAGTGGGGGTAGGGAATGATGAATGCGCCTGCCAATGCCACTGAACAAACCTGTTAGCTAATTGCCACCAAAGACAATTATCCTTGCATTGCTTCATAATGGAAACACATTACAAAACTCTAATATACACACAGGGAGATTCAGGGATCTGACCGCAAAGCCTGTGTGCTGAATTTTACCGCCCAAGGCCAGTCAGGTCAGCAGTGAGAAGGGGGAGGACAGGTTATAGATGTCAAAATAGAAGTCACTCTGACCACATCACCTAAGCAGTCATACGCCACACCATCACCTGATGCACAAAGGGAAAAAAACTGAACGGAAAATAAAAATTAGCCAGTTTAATAAAACCACTGTGACTCAAGCTAAAAACGTCAATCCTAAAAGCATGACTTTCCCCATGACGTGCGAATAACAACAGCTTTTTCCCCTTGAGCTCCCTGGCCAAGGACCATCTGAATCCTCGCCCTCACGGTGTTTTCCCTATATGGAACGCTGCCCTAGTCTCCACGCTATAGCAGGACTACTATTTTGACAAGCGGTGGACAACGGCGGGTCCAACGCAATCACAAGCCTGACAGTGACAAATGACTGTGCTGTGGCCGAGTTGAAAATAACACACATCCACTTTAATCTCTTTCTTGATTAAATCGAAGTCGTGCGGTTTTGACATCATGTGATTCTCTCATAAAGCACTGACTCCTGGTTTGGCGCTGGGATGGGACATGTCTGCTGGAGTGATACGGGGTCGGGCAGTATGCATGTGAGTGTGCACATGCGCTGTATCTTAAAGATGGGAGGAATGAGAGAGAACTCTAGAGAGAGTAAAAGGAAGAGAAAGTGTGAGAGGAGGAAACCACCACAAACACATTCAAATGAATGCAAAAAGGAAAAAAATAGGATGTCAAATCCTACTGACATCAAGGTGCAAATAAAAAGGAGAGAGAGAGAGAGAGAGAGAGAGAGAGAGAGGGAGAGAGAGAAACAGTGTGGAATAACAAGAGCAGAAAAGCAACAGAGATGCAAAAAAATGGCAAGATACGTGTGCCTTTTCTCTTAAATTGTGCATTTCTAGACTAAAGTTATATCATTGGTAGTGCAAGAGATCGACAATTCAATCCCAACACACCGAGATAAAGCAGCCCACGCATAATTGGAATTTCTTTTTAAAAATTTGACTTGACTCATAACCTGCAAGAAATGGGTTCTTTCTTTAGTACCTACTTCAATAACTTATCCAATAATTTATAAAATGTTCTTTTTTTGACTACAGTGAATAATAATAATAATAATAATAATAACCATATTATGATTATCATCAACATGTATTCATATTTTCAATGTATTTTAATTTTTGTTTTTATTATTGTTCTCGTATCCCTTGGAGTAAACTAGCATTTCCTTCTTTATTTATTTAACACAATAACCTTTTCTTTTTAAGAGCACCCATTATCCTTCCTCCTTTCTCATCAGTGGTATCTAAAAAGGTTTCCTTTATCTCTCATTTTCTTCTCAGTTCCACTGGCTAGAGGAAAAAACAGGGGTTATAAATAACACTGATGAAATGGAGGAGCATTGATCTAAACAGCAGTTAAGTGGTGGGTGGTCCGCAGAGCACTTAATTGTCAGTCATGTGCCGCAGGTACGACCGCCAGTGACCCGTGTGTCTCACAATAAAAAAAAGTGCCGATGCAAAATAAAGTCCATGGACTCACATATTGAGCCCTGGTGCTCCTCCAGGAATCGCTCCAGCAGCAGACGGGCCAGCAGAGACGGGGACAGGTCCACCTGGGGGACAGGACAATGCACCTTTATGTCCGAGAGAACTAGTTTTAGATAGAGACATTCTGTAGTGGCAATCATAGATCCGCAAGGACATATGGTGACTCAAGTGTTTGTCACAACACAACATTAATATCAGGCTAGTATCATAATGGCAAAAAAAACCAAAACACTGCTATGGCATTAAAAAATACCACCCATCATCTGACATTCATTACAGTGTGAAAATGATACCATTTTGCGTATGTCTAGGAGCATGAGCTTACATACTGAATAAAACTCTTCACCTCTACGTTTTAGATTTGAAGTCATCCAGAAAATGGTGTTTGATGGCAACTGCTTCCCGACTAATTTATTAATCTACACTAAAGTCATACTACGTGCCCTATGATGGACTGGCACAGCATCCAGAGTGCATTCCCACCTCATGCTCAGTGTTCTTGGGAAAGGCTCAGGATCCACATGAAATTTGACTAGTCTCTAGATCAGTGGTCACCAACCCTGTTCCTGGAGATCTACCTTTGTGAAGACTTTAGCTCCAACCATAATCATGGCCACTTGACCATCTAATCATTGCCTTAAAAAGTTCTTGATCAACTAAAACATCTGTGTTAGATTTTGGCTAGAGAGAAAACCTACAGGAAGGAACATCTCAAGGAAGAGGTCTGGTGAACACCACTCTAGATACCTAATATTCAATAAAATTTTTAGCTTATTTTGAATGTTTAGCACTTTTAATAATAGATACTCCAATGTAGATTTAGATCCCTAATGAGTGAGCGAAAGGTGAGGACACAGTACCCTATGATTACAGCAGCAGGTTAGATTATCCACTGAAGCAAGTGTGAGTATTGGACAAATTGTTTTTGGGAAGTACAAATCTTTAGGATGTCCATGCGAGACCAACTACAGCAGCAGAAGGTGAGTCACGAGTGCAGAAAACTCCAAGTAGACGTAGAATATCAAGATGAATCGGGCAGTCAATCGATGTCAATATAGCGTTGGTTTATTTTAAATAAAATAAAGCTGTGTGTGAGAGACATACAACTTTCATACTAGGAGTATAATTAAGCTACATTACAAAATCATCAATGATTTAAGGGGCTAACTTCAAGACAATTCAAGGTCCAAGGTTCTTTATTTGTCACATACTGTACATATTACATCCATGTGATGTAATGTAGTGAAATGTTTCTTCGTAGTTACTTGTTCCACAGTGTAACATCGAACAGACCAACAACAAGCTAAGCATATACACACATAATAAAAATAGAATATAGTAAAATAAAAAAAAAAAAAAAAAAAAAAACAGTAGACCTATAAAAAAACCAACAAGGTAAAATGCACAAAAATTGCAATGTGGGTTGAGAGCACTAATGTGGGCAGCCTTCCTTAGCGCCATCTTGGAATGCTTAATATTTCTTAAGCAAAGTAGAAAGATTGGCTACTTGACTTAATTCTCCTCTTTGTGCATCATCTAATGATCGTCTGAGAAGTATGAAGCAAAGTCACGAACACAAAGGGTTAAAATACAACTTCATGTTTCTCAGACTTGCCAGCAATGCTCTATATTACACCAACACGTAATGGACACTAGGACAAAACAGAGCATATAGTTGCCATGAGGTGAGGACGACAAAAATCACACCAGTGCCCAACTTTGCCGAAAGACAGAGACGCACGTACGAGGCAGTGCAGACATAGATAGGGCCCGAGTTGATGGCAGGGCCTGAAAACACTCACTAACTCAAAGCTGGGAGGAGACAACGGGAGCATAGTGGCTCTTTGAAGGCAAAAACTTGAAAAAAGTATGAATGCTAGCTGCAAGATCAAGACTGGAGCTGACATGGAGCGCAGCACCTATGGCTCATTTAAAACCCTTCTGCGAGGAGAGGCTGACATACCAATGGCAGCATATCCATGCTTATTCCATCTCATTCTCTATCTCCCTCTCGCGCTCTCTCTCCCCACCTCTCGCCTGCTCCTTCCCTCCCTCCCGCTCTCCATCACATCCTGTATCCTGAGGTGGGATGCTGGATAATTAATGTGTTTCAATAAAATGTTTCTTGAAGAAAACATTGTAACTGGCAAAATAATTAGTGCATGAAAGCAGCTGGCACAACCGTATAGCATAAAAAAAAAGTAGTGTATGCGTGTGTGAATTTGGCTAGAATACGTAATATTGGTAGATAATACCCTTTTCCCTTTAGTTCATTAAACATCCGCAGTGTATTTTTCACCCCTCTGCTGTAAAGCTGGGAAAGAACATAGCCAAAAAGAACTTCTTCTGCTTGTTAGCATAATTGGGACCCCAACGGCGGCTTCCTGCTCAGCATATAGCTCAATTGTAGTGTTTTATCTCCTCTGTGATCCTTCCTGGTGTTGCTTGAAGCAGTCCACACACACACACACACACACACACACACACTAACACACCACAAAAAGATTTACTGGTGGTGCTGTTTGTTAACATCTCCATAATTCTGCATCGAGAGTGCAGCCTTGACAACAACCAAACGTGTCTATAATTATTACGGTAGTAAGGAGACAGTATTCATCTTCATTAGAGGCTTTTGCTTTTTCAGAGTATCCTCTTGTCGTCTTTAGCCCGCAGGTCTCTTCCTCTCTCTAACCCACACAATTGTGGCTTCTCTTCCCCCATTATCTTCCTCTGCTCCCTTCTCTCTCTCTCTCCCCCACAGACACACACGTTTAAATATCACAGGATAAGGAGTTCACAGCCACCACAGTAACCCACATCAGGAGTGACACTTGAAAAATGGCAACATTACCCTTGGTGGGGCAGCCTGAATAAAGACTGCCTGATTAGTTCAGGTACTTGCATTCTCCTAATTTTCATATTAATCACAAGCCCATCTCAGTCTAACGCCGGACTCCGGCACACGCCTGTGAAGTGTGAGCAACATTTACAGATGCCTGAACCCCCGAAACACTCTCCATGTTCATCATTCACAGATGAACTGATGTCACTCTGAGAAGCTAGAGGCCATGGTGATGTCAAGGGATTAAAAATGGACCCAAAGCTATTTTGACATAAGTGGAAGAAATGAGAAAAATACCAACAAAACAAAAAATGTTCTAGTATTGTGATCCAGATTGATCCACATGTGTTTTAATGAATGAAAGATTTTGCTTGCTCATCTACTCCATTAAACCTATACTCAATGGAAGTGGATTTACGCCATAACATCTGGCAACACAGGCACATGCCCACTGCAACAAGCTAACAGCCTCCTCCCACACTCTTAGGATTATAAAATACATTCGTATGACTATAAAATGCATAGGAAATTGACTGAGGGTGGCCCTTTTCTGGGGTGACCTGAGCTTTAAATTTAAGGCTTTGCAAAGGTTATCCGATCAGGAGTTATTTCACCTCGACCTCATTAGGTAAAAGTGCACCAGCTGACTTTTTGTGTGATCTGCAAGGTGTAATAACTCATTACACAAGCTATATAGATCTGAACAGTGAAGACTGATCACACGCTTGGTTCCAGAAGTGGACGTGAGTCTCCCGCTCATCATTTACTCACCTTTCTGAAATTTTTCCAAGTGAATCAAACCTACAACAGGAATTACTTCAGGATTTTCATACAAAGTAAGACTATGCTTAAAGGAAAAATTCACCTGGAACGACTTGCATAGTAATCCATGTTGAATTCTAATCAGTCAGGATTCCTAATCTTAATCCTAATCAGGATTTTGTGATTGCAGACATTAACGCAAAATCAAGCAAATATATATATATATATATATTTTTTTTTTGGAGGAGCTTGCAATTTTTCAAAGTTACCGCAGATTCGGGCCAAGACGTGTTATCTGACATCACAACACGCATTCAGCAGAAGCCCTCTCTGATTCCAGTGCATCGAACATGAGTACAGCTAAAAAGGTCTCATTTACCAATAAACATCACTGTGAAAAAACTATTTCTTGCAAGTGCAATCTCACCACTTCAAGTAGTTTCCGCAAAAAATAATAATAAAAAAAAGGCATGGAAAAAAACATCCTGTGTGGACTGTATAATTAACAGTGGGATCCAAAATGTTTTTTTTTTATTTTACTGAAATTCCTCGTTTCTTTTTAGTTTTTCTTTGGTTTATGGTTTCCTACATTACCCACAATATCATTTTATTACTCACACTTTATCTTTTCTTAAAGAGAATGATGCAGCAGTGCTTTAGTCTACACTTTAAAACCGGATAAGTTCATTTAACTCAAAACATTTGAGGAAACTAATTACCTCTAAATTTTTAAGTTGATAAAATCAATTTCTTCAAGCCAAATACACTTAATTATAACAAAAAATGGACTCAAACTTGTTATATTTAAGTGTATTTGGTTCAAAGAAATTGATTTATAAATGTAAAAATTGAAGTAATTAATTTCCTGAAATGTTTCGAGTTAAATTAACTTATCCGGTTTTACAGTATATCCAGCTCTTACTTCCTCATCTGTACACTCTGCTCAAACAGACCAGGCTCCAAAGTTTAAACTTTCATGCTCACAATGCAGTCAATGCCATCGTGCTCGTCATCTTAGATTGCTAACTAGACAAGCCAAGTCTCTGCAATAATGCCAATGTTTGCTGTCTCCACTAATTTTACGTTTGATTTCTCTTTAATAGGACATTGAAATAACTTTTACTAGGACAAAAACTGATGAGTGAGAAAACAGGCATTTCTCTTTTGCTTTTACAAAAATGAAAGTCAAACTGGACTGTTATGCCTCAACTTTGAGACTGCTGAAATTTTTTCTACTATTAAACACAATAATAACTGCGCTAGCAAGTTCTCCCTGTGATGTCAGCGCAGCACACAACGGCTATCTACTCATGAGATACTCATTAATAAAAAATACAGCACCAAACCAAAAATAATTATCACCAGAATCACTAAACATATCCAAAATATTTCAATATAAAAATATTTAAATGTATTTGTAAAGGAATTAACTACAGAGCTACAGATCCCAAAGAGCATCAAGAATAGTCCCTGAATCACTTTGTCAAGAAAACATGACTGCAATGTATGTAATTTTATAATATTCTACATACACATATGTGTGTGTGTGTGTGTATATACTATATATATATACACACACATACATACATACATACATACATACACACACACACTAAAGAACGGCTCTGCATTCTTTTTCAGTTTATGGTTACACTTAATG